>CM034154.1:52264083-52552035 GCA_019776745.2 Taxus chinensis | reverse complement strand
CCCCATGGAAATCAGCAATTATTTTTAGGGCCTCGTCCTTAGTGATACACCTTAAGATAACTCCCTCAGGGTTCTTCCAAGCCAACCCATAATCAGTGATGACATAATTTTGGGAGGCTAACCTAAGTGCTCTCTTTTGATTCTTTCTTAAGTATTCCGGGCATTGCAGGTGTTTGAAATAAAAAATAATATTCTTGTACCATTCAGAGTTTATCAAATTTTCAATAATATTTACCTTTTCTTCTTCAATCTCATTTATCTCAACTATTTACAAATTTCTCTCTGTCATCATCTTTTCTAGGCCCAGACCTCTAACCAATTTTGTAGTTTGGATATCCATGTCATATTCTTGCAATTTATTTTCCCATCGGCATCTCTTACTTGAAATTTTCATTTCTGACAGGATATCCTTAACCATGGTATGGGGAACATAAGGTATAACTTTAGAACTTAAAATATATGAGCTGAAGATTTTTTTGGATCTTACCAAAGCAAAGGCATGTTTCTCCATGATAGTATACTTCAGATCTTCCCTTTGTAATGCTTTACTAAAGAAAGCAATTGGACTTTCATCTCCTTCATCATCCTTTTGTAATAGGATAGATGCAATGGTATTCTTAGAAGCAAAGGAAAACATTTGGAAAGCCCTCTTATAATCAGAAGCTGCTAAAACAAGGGAATTTTTCAATTCTTCCTTAATCCCATTAAAGGCTTGAATGGATGCTTCTTCCCATTTGATACTCTGACCCTTCTTCAACATACATGTGATTGGGATAGTCAATTCAACAAAGTTGGAAACAAATCTCTTGATGAAATTTATCTTTCCCGAAAAAGGATTGAATTCCCTTTTTGGTTCTTAGAATAGGAACTTTGATAATGGCTTCCACTCTCTCATGATCAATCATGAAACCTTATTTTGACACAATATGAATGAGAAAAATTTCCTTTTGAACCCCAAAATGACATTTCTTAGGGTTCAGTGAGATACCATATTCCCTACATCTTAACAACATCTTTTCTAAATGATGCAGGTGATCACTTCTTTTTCTGGAAAAAACTTTCATATCATCTTGATACACAGAAATGAAGTCATTTATATATCCTGAGAATGCTACATCCATTGCTCTTTGAAAATTAGCTCCAACATTCATCAGGCCAAATGACATTCTTAAGTACACATAGGTACCCCATGGAGTAGTGAAAGCAATTTTGATTCTCTCTTATTTCTTCACAACTAATTGGTTATACCCAAAGAAACCATCCAAAGTAGATAAAAAAATCATAACTAGTAACCAATTTCAACATGTTATCCATATTTGGAAAGGGATAGTTATCCTTGATTGATGCGCTATTTAAGTTTCTAAATTTCACACACAATCTTATGTCCCCATTCTTCTTTCGAAAACGTACTAATTTTTCTACCCAAGAAGAGTACCTTGTGGGTTGTATAATTCCTCCATCCCTTAAATTTTTCAACTCTTCTTGAATTTTTAGGGAAAGGAGTGGATTAATTGGTCTTTACTTCTGCCTAAACATCTTGGGATTAGCTTCCAAAGGTATCTCATGTTGAAAAAGGTCTTCCATGTATGCCTTCAATTCTAAATACGACCATGTCAAGAAATCCTGATACTTTTTTAAGAATTGGACATATGCTTTCTTTTCTTCTTTATCCAAGTTTATACCTAACCATATTTTTCTAGGGTTATTCTTTGTGCCTAGGTTATGTTCTTCAACATATCTCGAGGCTGATATGTGTCTATTAACAATGTGATCAACATTATCAAAATTTGATTCTAGTGCAACCAAAGCTCTAGGAATAATATTGTTCTTTAAGTGAATGATATCCTTACTAAATAATGTATCTTTTCCTTCACTTGCACAAACCATTTGTTCCCAATCCATACTTTGATAGGAAAATTCTCCTTTATTTTGCAAAAACCTTTGAACCCGCGCATCATCTTCAAACACTTGCCAATGCTTCATGTTATCAGGTATAATCGACCTGATTAATATCTCAATATCATATTCACAATAGGGAGATACTATACAATTCTCAAACCTAGATCCCAATACTACCAATTTGTCTACTACAATATTATATCTCCTATCATGGTGCATTATATTGAAAGAATCAAACATTTTAATAAAGTCCCAAACTGCATGCTTATATTGCTTCATTCTTTGATTCTTTGTAGCATACAACTTTTTGACTACTTTGACTATCAAATCTAAATCTCCTTTAACAATAATGTCTCTGACACCATGTTTTCAAGAAATCCTTAAACCCAAAATCAGTGCTTCATACTCTGCAATATTTTTTCTGCACTCAAAATTGAGTTTAAAAGTAAAGTTAAACTCCTCTTGGCTCGGAGATATCAGGACCACACCAGGGACATTAAAAGATCTAGAAAAATACCCATCAAACATCAAATTCTAGGGATAACTATCCTGCTCAGGATACCTACACTTGTTAATTGTATGCTCCTTAAAATCAGCAAAACCCACAAAGTTATCAACATCAATGTATGTGTATAATACTTCATAAGAAGCATTGTTCAGGTCCTCAATGAGATGTAACATTTTATTCTCACCATATAACTTCACAAGGCTCTCCTGAATTGGTATGGTTGCATATGACATGTCCATTTGCTTGCTTCCACCCACACTAGCTACCCACTTTCTGGATAATAACATCCCCCACTTGGCAAGATAGTCCATAATAACCACATTCAAGGTTAAGTATTTCCCTGGATAAGCTACCAATTACACTACCAATCCCTTGACATAACCAATTACCGGCACTTATCTTGAATCCATAGCAGTACATTTCCTGAAATATACTTTTACCTTGATATTTAACTCATTCATTACCTTAAGAGGAATTACATTACATGTGGCTCTAGAATCAAACATGCAGTTATGTAGCAACCTATCTTTAATAATCAAAGTGGTAAAAAATGGATCCACATCAAGCTAAGATTCAACCAGAGAAGTTCCCAAATACACCTCAGGTGATTCTCCTAGTTCCTCTAATGCTTGTGGTATTTCTAATTCTACAATGATAGGAGGACTCTCTACATTATTCACACCTCTACCCTAAGTAATTTTCTCTTCCTTTAATCCCAAATATTCAAATTCCCTTTTCCTATGCTTGGGGATTTTAAGTAATTCAACAATGGGAAAAATGACTTTGATCTGGCTTAGGATTTGGGCTATGTCATAAGGAACATATTTGGGTAGGAAAGTATTAAGAGGGAGGTTCACCACTTCCTCTGATAGTATGGGAGTTTTCACATTTTGGGCATGGGCAGGAGTACTAGTTCTATTTTGGTAAATTAGGCCTTTGCCAGATGTATCTTTTTTAGGGAGATCCTTTGGGATATTGGTAAGAATTGGAATTTTTGGCTTGGCTTATGGCCCTACCCCTTTGACAACCTTACTTATAGTATTGTAATCATTCTCCTAAGCAACTACTACATTCATTAACAGTTGTTTGACTTCTTCATAAGGAATTCCTCCATCATACTTTTTAATCATCAAAGCCCTCAAGTATTCGAAATCATGATTAGGAAAATCAAAATCTTGTACCATATCAATTTCAAAAGTATTAATGGGAGGAAGAAATAATACCCAGTGGATATAATCCTAGAATTTTTCAATAGTTCTGGCACTTATCAATTTAGTTGAGGTTTCCCCCTGTTGTGAGTTCATAGGGCTCTCCATCATGCACACATCATCATATGTCTCATCATCATCAGGTTCCTTAACTTCCTGATCTACATCACATGGGGAATGTGGTAAGAAACACCTATCACACCACTCCATGACATGGGCCTCCTCCACAGTAGCAATTCTAGCAGTCAAAGGATCAGGAACCAATCTATTATCCCGGAGTTGAGGTTATTTATTTCCTGACCCCATGGGACTTTTTCATCTATCATCTGATCTATGATTACCTCTGGGATTATTTCCAAATCTTTCCTGACCTTGTGGCTTGTGCTGACCCTTAGAGCTCTATTCAATCCCTTTTTCTGCTCTAGCCAGTTTATAGGATATCTTTTTAACTTCTCCAACAAAAGTCTTCACAACCTCTTCTAGATCCATAGCTTTGTTTGATTGAGGCCTTTTAGGATTGATCAACTTGACACCATCCCTCTTAGGAGGCTTTCCAACTGCCTTGATATTATTTTCTATTTGTAAGGCCATGGTGAAATATTTCCTCAATGTTCCTAGGTTTTTATCTCTCAAGTAATAAGCAACCTTTTTATCAAAAGAATCAGAATATTTGATCAAATAGGACTCATCACTTGTCCTTAGGATTATAGGTAACCTTTTCAAGGTTTTATTAAACCTAGTATTAAAATCCTGGACAGATTCATTTGGATTTTTCTTTTATATAGTCAAATTCAGATAAGAGGAACCCAGGGCCTATCTTATCCCCATATTGCAGTCTGAAGGAATTTTTCATCTCCATCTAGGAATCTATTGAGTTATCTGGTAAAGACTTGTACCAGTCATGTGCATCCTCCTCAAGAGTATGCATAAACAATTTTATATACATGTCTTCAAACTTAATTTCAAAATCCTCCATCATATTGATGAAGAGTCTCAAATGGTGGTCACTAGTGATGGCATTATTCCCTTGAAATATTAGCAACCTATTTCTGACATCTTGCTGCACCATATTTGGATATCTAACCATACCTCTAAAATTTATACGTCCAAAAGTGTTGACAACAAAAGGAGGTCTAGGTGGAGGCTGAGCCATATTGCCTTGAGGAGGTGAATTTACAAGAGAATCGAGATGATAAGGAATAAGGGGTTTGAGAAACACAGGAGTATAAATTTCAAAGTAAATGTCCTCTAATGACTCAGATTCATGGAAAACCCTATCAAATTTGGAAGTCACAAGGGAAAAATGAGAAGCACACTTTTCAGACACAGATGATGGCCCCTCTCTAGTTGGAGAATTCAAATTTCCAAAAAGACTACCTGATTCATAAACACTTGAAGATGTATGGAAATATTTAACCACATGTTGATCACCTTTCAAAATTGATAACTCATTTCTTGATTCTTTATCTTCTACTACTTTTCAGACTCGTCTTCCTTCTAAATTTTCCTTTCCTAGTTCTAGAAATGACCTTCTAGCAGGATCCCTAGTGAAGAAAGACCACCTTCCTTCCAACTTTGCAAATATTAATGACAAATTTCACTTGACATAGGTTAAGGCACTTGTAATCATCAAGATTTCAAATCAACTCGGAGTCACCACTAAGTATTCTCACCTTAGTCATGCAAATGCACTATAAGTAACTTGTAAAATGTCTATCAATGCTTAATTTATACAAAGCTTAACAGATTTGACCTTATTTTACCTGCTTTTATCACTGACAATATAAATTTAGTGCAATAACCACTACAAACTAGAATTATTACACAATGAACTTATAATACCACATATATCTTACAAATCTCAACAAAGGATGACATTTAAACAACATATTTGCACTTAAATCATGTAAGAAACATTACTAGGGTCAGTATGTATATGCATTTACTCAAATAGTCCCTAGAAATGGTGTCAAATCATTGTTGGTATCCAAATTGATTCTCCCTTGGAACCTGAGCAGTATCACAGATTTAACAAGATACTTAGAGACAAAAGAATCATAGTATAAGTCATTTTGTATCCAAGGAGGGTATTCAGCTGACTCTTTGTCACTCAAGGCATTGGAGAAATGGATAGCACCGTATTAAGGGTTTGATGTACCCTCACTACTTTAGGTTGTGCCTTCAACCAGGGTGAGAGGACCCATTCTGTAACCCATGTTGGTAAAGGATATCAAGAGATCCTTCTTTGCACAATTTTTGGGAAAAACTTGAGAAAATATGATCAATACAACACAATATAACTCTCACGAGTTGTCACACTAGAGAATGGAGATATTTTCTAGACAAGGTTCAGGTTCCTAAAGACAATAATTAAAACCTGATTGTTTCTACATATTTTGGCAGTGGAATTTGTTAAATATTTGTGGATACACAGTAAAAATAGGGGTAGTTCATGTAGGATTCATCGTTTGAGAAGTTTTTTGGTAGGAAGTTAAGAAAGATAAAGTTGATTTTACCAAATCTTTGAGAAACTTTAGAAATATTGGAAAACTCACATAACAAAATGCTTCAAAATAGCAAAAATATTCCTTCAACTAGAAGATGTGTATCAATGGAAGCCCAGAGATGAAAGGTTTCATACATTCTTCAAGAATTCAACATAAAGGCTCGTGTTAAAGACTCAATTAAATGCTAGAAATCCTTGATTCATCACGCCTAAGATACACTCATAGACTAACAAACAATCTTTGTCAACATAGTGAAAGTAAATTGATTTTAAATTGTTTATTGCATTATAAGATGAAATCTCTTCTCACAATGAAATTTCAAATTCCACTATGCTATCATAGGGATAATATCTTGTGTGATTCAGAGGAATTTTAATATAATATTGCAACAGGAACAAGAACAACTATTTGACAAAATTCTGAAATAAAAGAAAACACAATTATGCTCATGATCACCAAAAATTAATTCGAGGTTTATTGGATTCATCAACTGGGGAAATTTTATTTAACAGTATCAAATATTTTTAATGGCTGTACACTTGCAACCATCTTGACATGATTAAATCTAAAACACATGAAATAAATGGGTTTCTCAGATGGTCTCTCAGGACAATGATTTTTCTCAAAATTTCTCAAAAATATTAACCCCTGACCATTTACATGACTCCTTCATGAATCTTATATCACTCACTTTACATCAAATCCTTTTCCCCTCAAAAATAAGAATTTTTTGAGGAATACTTTGTTTGTTATAATTTTTTTCTAGAAATTGATATTTAACAAATTTACACCCAAAATCTTCCATGTGTACAAACGATAAGCTTTTTAAATTATTTCCACCGGTTGTTTTTAACTGGGGCGTCTAGTTTTCAATTCTAGAAAATTATTTGGAGCATTCCCTCTTGATTCTAAAGACATGATGTACACAAAAATGAGGAAGAAGGCACGTAATCCTGTTGATCATCCTTTGCGCATGTAGCTTCCTTCTCCTCATCCTTTTCTCAATATTCAACTAAATTTCCAATGGAACAGAGATGATACATAGGAATTTCAAGATCTTACCAATTTTATACATATGCCTGAGTAATTCTGATTCACAACAATTCTCACACTTCTCACTTTCAAAAATTTAGCTCCACAACAATTCTGATTGCACTTCTCTGATAAAAATGGCAATAGACCATCAAATTAACAATAAAAGACGAATGCATTAGAATCCCTTAAGGTACATGGTTTGCATAGGAGAAATAATGGTGGTAGATTAAGATGCATTGTATCACAACTGTTAACTCTTCTTTTAACACCTTCAAAATTGAGCCATCCACGTGGAAATGATCTTAGCTGAAGTGGGCCTGGGTGTACTTTTTGTATTTTTGGACATTTTGGCCCGCCCCTCTAATTTTGATATGGGCTCAACATGTGGATTTACCTGAGAGACAATGGGGTCGCAACTCACTTTTACAACTTTACTCCTTTTCACAAAAAATCCAAAATTCTAAAAATGCTCCGGCGACCCACCTTCCCACTTTTGACCTTTCAATGCTGACTCATCACACATCTTTATTTGGTCCCCAGCAGAGTCACGAATCACTTTATAACTTTACTCCTTTTCAAAAAAAGGCCAAAATTCCCAAAGTGCTTTGACAATCTGCCTCCCCACTTTTGAATTTTCAATGTAAACTCATCATGTGGCTTTACTTGGGCATCAGCGGAGTCACGGATCACTTTACAATTTTACTCCATTTTAAAAACAAAGCTAAAAACTTCAAAGTGTCTCGATGACCCGCCTCCCCACTTTTAACTTAAAAATGGCCATGTGTCCTCTTGCGGGTCTTAGGCATTCCTTTTATATTTTCACTCCTTTTGCCATAATACCTAAAAAACACAAAATGGGCCCACCTTTCTGTAACCTCTCAATTTATGACAGGTGTACACCTTCTGGGGCCCATAGTAATAATTTACTTATGCTGCTTCATAATTTTGACTAACCAATTAGAATTCATTGGGGCCACTGGACCAAATTGACATTTTGCAAACATAACAAAAAGTGATGAGTTCACAAACTGGACCCGCCATGTCACATCCAATTAGGGATGAACACGTAGCCATGGACGTTCGAAAAAAATGACAAAGAAGACACGAATGTGGAAAAATAAAATGCAGAGGAAACCCACCATTCATGCCCAAAATAAAAATTATTTCTCATGGACAGAGAAATTGTAAACAATACCAAGCTCAGTGTGATCCACGACCATAGAAATGGATTTATAATAACACCCTGGTAAAGATAAAAAATTTACACATCCACATAGGGAGATATAAAATACTTCAAACCACATGGACTAAAAATTTTAAACGAAAAGGGAGAGGTTAAAAAAAAGCACCAACAAGTTCCACACACATTTCTTTTATATGTCACATATCATCGACATTACGCATACACATTCATCATAGTGCGGTAGACATGATATACACTACTCAGCCATTTCCTGATGACACACTCTCATTTATAGTTCATTCTTGACTGATGAGGGGGAAACCAAAATGAACCTCACTGCATACATTTCCATCCACTTAGGGGGCAAGCGGCTCCTATCATTCCATCTTCCATTCAATTCCATCCATCCACAACATATTGCATACATGGTGGCTTTTATTCTTTCTTAATTTTGCTTGATCATGATCACTTTATTACACATGATAGTTTGATTACTTTCATGTAATTTATATTATCCATATATTCACATTCACATTTTTCTTCTAGTAATGATTACAGATATAGGTATTTTACACATAAAATGGATGCTCGCCTTCTACCCTTCCTACAATGGTCGTTGTGGCAACCGCACATTCATGTCTTCCAAGTGGTATTATTTTTGTACTTAGAACTTTACATTACTTGCTTACACACACTTTTGACATACTCGTTATCTTTCTAACATGCTAACAGGTGCTTCATGTGCAACATTTTTTATGTAGGGATATTGGTTTTCATACTTGTTTGTTACATTGTTTTCCATTGTACGTTATTGTTTACGGGCATTGCACTTTGTTTAGTGTGAACACTTGTTTATTATTTTTAGATATAATGGCATTACATGTCTTGTGACATCGTGAGTGATGTCCCATGCTTGCAACCCACTTTATGCATCATACTTGTAATCTTGTGTGTTTACATTACCTTTCTTGGTAGTTGTTGGAGCTCAAAATTATTCCCTGCCCAAATCCTAAAAAACTCAGGATTTTAAGGTAACATAGGACTGTCTCTTAGTTTTGGGACCTACAAACTAAGATAGACCTCTAGAGAAGGCCAACTTCCTCTACCTATTTCTAATGCTAACACTACTCCTAATACTAAAATAAAATCCTAACATAAACGTGCCAAGGGAATAGGGATAGAAGGAGATGCATGAAAAGGGAAATCCTAAGTTAATGGGGATGACGATAACACCAGGAAAAGGTTCAATCAATCTCCATAAAGGAAAAAGAAAGAGGAAAAACTTGGGAGAGAGGGTGAAATAGATGCATCACAGACAAGAACCACATAGACCATGCATTCTATGTGCAAACAACACATGAAATGGAGCCTGTAAGTGAAGGAAACACATAAACTACCAAAAATTTGAATAGAGAGGCAAGGAAAAAATAAAACATGATACCAGGGTAGAGAGATAGCCACAAAACCTGATTTTATTGATCAAAACATGTAAAGTAATTTACATTCATGGAAGAAGGTGAAAATACATTACAGAGACCAAAGTCAAGGTTTGAAACCCGTGGGAAGTCAGCCACCATTTTGGCATGGTGTCGTTACAACAAAGATGGATCCATTTTTATGAGTAGAGCTCTTACATTTATAGAAAAAGAAGGAGAAAAGAAGGGGAGAAAGAGAGGGAAACTTGAACTCAAATTTTCAACCACCAACAATAGTCATCAAATTCTATAAAGAATTTAGGTGCCTCTGATTATCAACTGCAACACACATTCTACTTTTTTGGGCACCCATACTACATTAAATTTTGGTAGTTGTGCCTCCTAGAACTACACCTTTTGTGTGTTGGAGAATCATTCCACCTTTACACGTATCTATCCTTAATAAAATTAACAAATCCAGTTTCTATTGCATAGAGGTTGCTGAGACCTTTCCATAAATATAACGTTTGAAAAAATCATATCATCAGATTCAAATTTATGGTGATTTTAATCTCCCATGGACAATTGTATTTTTCCTTTGATACAAGGCTCTCTCCTTGCAGTATTGTGCAGATTTTACCTTTGTGGATTCATCTTCTTCACTCCATGGCTCTACCATCCCTTCCACTTTAACTTGTGGCTTTCATTGTGGCATGGATTTGGGTCACCCTCCATAAAATTCTTTTAGATTTTATTTTACCCATAGCTTTATGTTTCAGTGTATCATGGCTTGCCAATACATCTGCGTCCTTATTAATTATAATGTGGCTTGTGTTATTCTTCCCGTAGCTTCATCAAATTCTCTATTTTGACCCATGGTATCTACTAGTTTGGCATGAATTTGAATGATCATCTTCAGTTCCTTTTCTTCAACCTGTGGCCTTCCACTTTGCCTTTGCAGCCTATTCATATTTTAGTTTCATTTCATCTTTGGCTATGACATACTCCAACTCTTCACATCCTTTACTTTAAGTCTGTGATAGTCCAAGTTGTGATATTTTTACAAGGGGTGTAAAAATAGATAACAATATGTTACATATTATTTGTATAGCTTATATATGGTTTTCTACATGTATGTGTGTTTACACTTGTCTTTGGCTAGCCTTTCTTGTTTGTGTGTGCCTTGGTTTCTACCAAGATGTTTTCAATGTATATGTGGTTGGCCCTCTTTTGGGGTTGAATGTATCCTATCAGAAACATTGCATGCACCCCTAAAGAGGGGGGCATCATTTGTGGGTTTCTACATAATAACACAGATTTTACAATGGTTCTGTTGAGCTATATTCAGCGATTGGGTTCAGACCAGTCTACGAACCCCATACATAATGAATTTTAAAAGTTATGATTTCCTTAACATTTCTCAGAATTAGTTAGATATTGGAGGAAACAAAGCATTTCCTCCCTACATTTTTTCATCCAGTGGCATCGGTTCTCCCAAAAAACCAAGATAGTACAAAGATATCTACATAAATTTTAGTAGAAGCGGTTAGAGCTTGGAGGACAAAGAGAATTTCCTCCCTACACTTCTTTAGCCACGGTGGCATGAGATTGACCAAAAAAATTGTAGTATAGGATATCCTTCTACACTCTTTCTCGATATGGATCAGGTGCACATGATCCATTTAGATTTACATTTCCATTTACACTTAGATTTACATTTACATTAACGTACTTTACATGTTTCCTTTACATAGAATTATTACACTTACATACATACATATTTGACGAATTGATCATTTTCTCCTTACAGGTCTGGCCGTATGAGAAATAAGAATTCAAATGGGGGAAAAAAAGTAACAACAACATTCTGTGATAGTACACATGTTTTACTAACCATGCAAGTACATATTGCAGTAGCTACACACACGCATTCTACCCTAGGTTCACTCTCATCACTTTTTTTCTTTATGCATTTTTCATCTATAGTTTCCACGCTCCTCCATATTTTCATCATTCCATGCTTTATGTAGTCCTTCGACACATTTCTACTACACTCTTCATGGACATCAGGTCTACATCTCTATCTACCTTATATTACCGAGATCTCCACTCACCAACATAAAGTGGAGGAAAATTGTAGTCATAAATCATGCACTTTATACATTTATTTATCCCGGTATCATAATACTATTTAGAAGGTTCCTGAGAAAATAAATTACTAATAAAAACCTGTCCTTTTGGCCATATTATTTATTTTATTTCATATTTTCTGACTTATTGCATCTACTTATCCATCCCTTTTTGAAGATCCTGTGTCATCTTAGCCTTAACTGAGGCACCCATATTTCATATTGGGGCACAAATGGGTGCCCTGGTACCTTTTCCACTTTCCTACCTTTTTTTGGGTCTTTTCTATCCATTTTTCATCCTTATATTTTATGATTTCAACCTTTTTGGGGTTAATTATGAAATTAGAGCAAGAGAACCCTATAAATATAAAGTTATGAGACCATAATGAGGGAGTTAACATCATACACTACTATCAATCCATCTAGAGATGCATCCATCTATTGCATTGGCATCGACATAGCTCCATCATCAAGGCACAAGCTAGGACATCTTCATCACATTTCATAGGGGCATGGATTCTATTCTATTTCATGCACACATACTATTACATTTTCTACATCTAGCTATTGCTCGTTATTTCAGAAAGTGTGACTGACACAAGATCACTTAGGGCATGACATGTAAACACACAATAAAACTACATGCAGGTCCCAAATTTAGTACACCACTCAATTTAGTAAGCCCGTTGTTGTGGCAACTGAGGTCATTCTGAACCATTCATTTTCATATTTATTTTTTAGGGTTTTGATGTTTGGATTTGTGTTTCTTCATTGTAGGGTTTTTGGCAAATCCATTAATCTTGGTGCAACCTCAAAGTGATAAAAGGGGAATATTTGTGACACTCTTCTGACCCAAAAAAATTTAGATACTGAAAACCTGCAAGGACTACAGATCCCAGATCAGGACTGGAGCGACTGTGGGCACCCTAGTCCCTTTCCTGGGAGCTCCAATCTAGGCTTATCTGATGATTTCACAATTTTCTGAGCATGGTTAGGATAGTCTATACTTTCATTTTACTAGGTTTCTAGCTTAATATACCCTTGAAAACATTGCAAACTAGATATGTATTTTATTTCCTTGATGTTGCAATTAGGGTTTTATACTTTTGTGCTTAGTTTGATTAGATGCACATTGTACTTAATTTTTCATTTACCTACTTCTACAATAGCATCAAATTAGGCTAGAATATTCATATTTTAGTTAATCAGGTTAGGAATGGGAAAATCCATAGAGATATATTTGGTGAAGAACATTTCACACTCAATATCCTCTTCCTTTGATATTTATACCATACATATGTCTATGAGATCATCATTAGCTAGAGAGGATAGACCAAGGAAATTTTTAACCCTTTATGTTTCAAAGGGGAGAATTATTGGTGAATCACTCTCTAAGAGTTTTAAAAAAATTATCGTGGTTTTTGTAGAAACAGATTCTACAGACCCAACATTACCCTCATCTATTTCCGCCACTTCGATTATTTTTGGCCCCAACTTCAAGAACACCCTTGGTGGTCACAAACCACTCATTCGAGGGATGTGATTAATTTAATTGGTTTGTAGGGAGTTCAAACTCATTATGAATTATATGTTTCTTCTTAAGGTTTTGTTATCACCAAAAATAACACCCTCTTATTTGTAAATCAATGTTTTTGGGTTACATGGGATTTTCTCTCAATTTACTTGCTACTTGAACAAACCTCTAAAGAAGGTTGGTTCCTCTACCTATTCCTAATGCTAAACTACTCCGAAGAAAGTAAATGCAACTATCTAATCATATTATATGATTCCAATGGACCAGGGGAAGAGAAAGATGCATGACATATGGGAAATCCTAATCTAAGGAAGGTGATAGAACCAAGAAAAGGGGTGGAGATACTCTAATGATGGAAAAGGGAGAAGGAATATGGAGCAAGGGGAGGAAAAATAAAGGTGACATAGACCCAAGACTTCATCCACCATTTATTCTCCATGGAACACAAAAATATGAACCTAAACCTGAGAAATACATGCACATGTAGACACCAAATTTGGGTCTTACGACGCCCTGTACCCCACATATCACCTCGCAACTTAACCATACCTCACCACCTAAACCTTACACACTTAATTATTTATTAATTACCATATAATTAATAAATCCACATCTCCACCCCTGCCACCTCACCTTGCCACCTCATCATGACCTAGCCCTAACCCTAAACCAACCTAATTAAGACCTATGACTTGGTCTAGACTCACACCCATGACTCATCACCCCTCACCCGAAATTAAAAAAAAAACATAATAATAACTTGACCAAGCCCACAACTGATCTCTCAGGAGAAAAGGAGGGAAAGTTGGCTATTTTACTAAAAATAGCCAACTTTGACCTAACCGACATCGGTCCCTACTCGACCACCATCGGTTCCTTATAAATGACCTTCCCCAGCCAAAAACAAAGGATCCAGAATTCATTTGTAAGACAGAGACAAGTGAAGAAAAGAGAAGAGTTTGCAGAGAAGAGCATCGAGATGAAGACTATAACTGAGAAACTAGATCGCTGTCACCCTCATTCAAGCATTGGAAAAGACTGAGGATAGCTTCATCAGCTCGCTTTCCAATACCGGATCATCCCAACTAAGCCTTACTATCACCACCACATTCCTTGGACCTGTATCTTCATCAGGAACCAGTAAGTATTATCTTGTAGTTCTTTGTTATCATTTTTCTTTAATTCATATCAAATGGGGAACTGACCACCTTCGAAAGGAAGTCTAATATTTCCTAGGCCTAAGGTAGTTCCCTCACTTGTTGTCTAATTAAAATCTAGTGGTCTTGCATTCTTATTTATAGGTAGTCCTTCCTAGACAAAAAGGAGTTCTTCACAATCGATATGATCTCTCTACGGTACGTGCACACCTTCCCAACATTCAACAGGTATTCCTCCTAACCCTAACCCTTATCCATTTCTCAAGAGAATGAAAGGATAGAAGCAACTCTATTCCGGAACGGAAACATTCTGTACGAAACATTTTGGCACGCCCGGTGGGACCCATTTCAGGTTTCTTTCTTTCTTGCTTGCTTTCATATAGGGAGCATACTTGCTGTTTGTTTCTGCTAAATATTCACAAAATATTTTGTCATTTTGGTAAAAGAATTTGTCTTGCTTTCATATCTTTGCATTTAGTGAAAGTCATCTTCTTTGCTTCATCGAACATCATTTTCGATTTGGGTTTAAAACACGAGCATCACATTCTTGCTTGCTGTTTTTAATTCTAGTGAACGTAGATTAAGTAAAATGTTGTACACGTGGGGGTGATATCCATGGTATTGATGAGAAATTAATCTTACTCTCACTACACAACACATACCAAATCACATCATAATCAATACAACAGCTCAAACCTCCCCCCTTTCCACGGTATTCCTCCACTCGATTGAGGTAACCTTATGAGCCACAACAAACTTGACATCCCCCTTAGGTATTTTGTTTAGGATTGACATCATCTGGCGTCTAAGGCATAAGCCCAAAGTGATTAAAACTAATCCTAGGGTTAGTCTATTGGTTTGCTTGTGCATCTTGCTTGTTTTTTAGTTCTGTTTCTCTGTCATGCTCTGTTTCAGTGATCACTTCAAGACAATTTGGTAGGTATATTAAGCATTGTTATCCCCAAATCAGCAGCTTCTTACATCCTCTCTTTGCTTTCATAGTGACCGACACCGGTCCCATACTACCGACATCAGTTAACTGACCGACGCCGGTTACATTCTAACCGACATCGCTTATCTGACCGATATCAGTTACTGTGTTTAATAGTTCTATTATCACCAAATCACAGCACCCTTATGTTTCCATAAGTGCATAAACTTGAACTTACGGTGTGATTGGATAACATGGGTACTATCTCCAAGTTGTGGGACTTGCTACTTGAGATAGACCTCTAGAGAACAATCTACTCTAATGCATGGGAAAATAACTATTCTAATCTAAATTTCCAAGGGACCAAAGAGAGGGAATGCATGAAATGAAAGCCTACACTAAAGTGGTGATACACCAAAAAAGGAGGTGTGAGAGTAGTCTTCAAATGCGTGAAATACAGAAACAAAGTGCACACTAGAAGATGTGATGACAGTTCTCCATAATCTAGCAAAACGCATTCACAACAATATTTCAAACATACACAATGATAATGGATCCCTGCATGAAAATAATAATAGACACAATATTCTTGTAAAGAAGATGTTAAAGGGGCAAGAAGAATGCAAGAAAACACAGCAGGGGAAGATACATCCACAAACTTATATTTTATTGCTTCCTGATATGCACAGTTCAATCAGTTACAAGGTAAGGGCCTGGATCACCATGCAAGGAGTCCACAACAAGGGCCTATAATACATTGGCTTCACAAAGTAATTTTGGCAGATCTTTTCTACAAAAACTACCTCCTCTTTTACATTGAACCCAACACTCCAATTTATAGAAAAGATGAGAAGAGAGAGAGGGGGAAAAAATGAAAATCCAAAAATCTATCCTTCAACCACTTGTAAGAGGCATTAAATGGAGTAAAATTATTATATATTACTTGAAAAAGTATCCCCATACTTCCCAGGTGCTGCAGCAGAGAAAGAATGATGACCATGCCTCTTAATTGCACTCCCAACCACCAAATAAAACACTGTTATGAAACCGTCCACGTTTTATGAAAATTCTCAATCAATCTCTTATCAAATCTGGAATTTCTTGATTTCTGTGCGTTGGGCTTGGAGCCACGATTCCAATGGTACTAATTTTGTGAGATTTCATTGAGAAATGCAAAAGTTATGGCCTTCTGAGTGCGGGCATTTATTTTGGGTCTAGCAGGCATTTTCTGTCATTTGACAAGAATGAGCATTGACTAACTGGAGCCGAATGACATCGTGCTTATTCCAAAAAGTCTAATTTTGTGAAAATTAGAGCTCAGAGTCAAAAGTTATGGCCGTTTGAAGTTTCACGGGTCAAACGTTGACTTTTCTTCTTTGCCTTCGACTATTTCGGCTTTTCGCGTCCCTTGCGTCCCGCGTGTACCTTTGTGATGGCTGTCCCGGACGAATATCTCCCGCATCGGCTGATTCGGGCTTCCTTTTCCCTTTTGCGGCCTTTTCACCTTTTCGCGTCCCACGCATCCCGTGCGTACCTTTGTCCTGGCTGTCCCAGACGAATACCTCCTGCATTGCCCGAAATAGACCGTCTTTCGGCGAATCGGCCGGTTCGCGTCCCCTGCGTACTTTTGGCCCGGATGTCCCAAACCACGTGAAAACAAAACTTTGATGATTTTTTCCACTTTCGGCTGTTTCGGCTTTTCACGTCCCAACGTCCCAACTATCCCGCGGACCTCCTGGGACAAAAATGTATGACTTAGTTGATTTCCTTTATATTTCGGCCCCAAGCTTGGTATGACGAACCTTGGTACGACCCGAACTGGTACGACTTGAACCCTTCAGACCTGAAATGCTTTAAAACAGTCATGCAACCTTATTTTTTGCATTTTTTCCATTTTATCAACTCGTTGGATTTCTTCTTGGATGAGAGAGTTAGAGAGAAGCTGAGGGGGCCCCAAAAACACGATTTCGGGCCTTGAATCAATCTACTTGCTCGGGACTGAATAATTTGATGCATGTTATCAAAATTACCTTGAGGGGTGAATTTTGGATAACAAGTTCTTGACACACCAGCAACCTATCAATTCCAACATTTTGTTGCTTTTTCATTCCGAATTGATTAAATCCCTGCTGTGTCCTCTTTTCCATGGTTGTTATCACCCAAAAACAAGCAGCACCCATGGTTTCACATGCCTGTTTCGTGCCTTTTCTTGAGTCACCCCTTCGCATCCTATGGGGAATCCTACAGATACCAGTAATTTTCCCAAGATCCCTGTAGGAGATAAGGAATTTTCCAAATTTTTGGATGTTAATCCCAGCGCCGTACAATATTATTTGTCTCATACCCCTAACCGTGCACCCGACGATCAGCTCCTCATTGGTATGCCTATTAGTATTGCCACTCACTTAGCCCCTTCCCCACCTAATAACTCCGCCTCACCATCTTCATCCTTAGCCCCGTCTCCCAGCTTAGTAGCTTCGGTGGTTCATACTGCGCCGATTGGTTTTCCTCTGGTTAATCTGGGACCCCACATATCACTACCAACCACTGCCCCTACCTCATCTCTCTCGCAGGTTGCCTCTTTCATCACTTGCTCTCTGCCACCTATACACATGAGCTTTCCCTCACAAGTTCTGCCCACCTTTTCATTTCCACAAATTCATCCGGTGGCCTCAACCTCTTACATAGGACACCCTTATTCGGCTGCCCCAACACATTCATCCCCATTATCTTATCAACATTCAATCCCACCATTGTCTCGTAGTGGCTCTTGGACCAATCCTTCTCTGTTTACAACGACAACACCATCATCTAACTCAACCAATGATTTAATCAAATAGATGATGGACAAGATGCAAAATCTTGAGGCTTCTATTTCAGGCAGTCGTAACACCCTGACATACGAGCAAGTTTGTCGGTAGCCTATTCATCCTTTTGTCCCCTTTCATACATATCCTCCCCAATGGGAATTACCAAAATTTACTCACTTTAATAGTAAGGAGGACCCTCAATAACACTTGCGATCGTTCAGACATGCCTGCTATCTGATTTCTCATGACGATGCCTTACTACTCCGTACCTTTCCCATGTCCTTATCAAGACCTGCCTTGGAGTGGTATAGTGCTTTAACCCAGCATTCAATCTTCTCCTTTAACGAGTTAGCCCAATCTTTCTTGGATCACTTCTCCATCAATATTGCCAAGAAAGTATCCATTACCGACCTCTATGCCATCTAACAATTTGAAGACGAGTCTATCGCAGATTTCGTTGGACGATGGCGGGGCCTCATCAACCAATTTACTTACACCTTACCTCAGGCCGAGCTCATCGAACTATTTATGCGGGTCTATGCTAAACACATTTCTCCCACCCTCCCAATTCAAACTTTCCACACATTTGATGAGGCCTTTACTATGGCTTTGAAACTAGAGATTCGAGCCTTAAAGGAAGAGAAATTGAGGTTACACAACAAAAGCTCAAATTTCTGGACCCAAGACTCTACCACCAAACCAAACACCACCAATTCTCACACATCGGATACTTCAAAATCAAAGGGGGCTGTACACGCTGTGACGGTCAAATCTCAAGCACTGTCTAATACCCAACCGAAAGCCACCTATAAGTATAAAGCCGAGCCCATCAACTATACTCCCTTAGGAGAAAATTATGGTGTGATCTTAGAAAAATTGCTTAAAGCAGGAGCTATCACCTTGCCTCCTATTAAACCTCACTCCATGTTTGATTCCACCCCCGCTATTCCTTCTTGGTATAAAGAAAATGACTTCTGTAACTTTCATTGCGTGAAGGGACACAGTCACGAAAACTGCAAGATGTTGAAAAACATAGTGCAGGAAATGGTTGATGCAAGGGATATAACTCTCGATAATCCTAATGCCCCCACTAATCGAAATTTAAAAAATTTCAACAAACCATTCCTAACCATGCATCTAACAGTAACACAAATCAAGACACCTTAGCCGAGGAGAAGAGTGTTCATGAAATCCATTCAGTTTTCAACTCCCAACCAAAAGCTTCTATCGAGGAAATTATGAATCAGGCCTCTTCACTAATGCAAGGATCGACACCCCCTACACCACCATCAAGACAAGATGATAACCTTGCCATTCCTTTACCCATAAAGGAATTAACCACCCAGAGTTCTCTTCTCACAAATGAACCTTCTTACACCACATCCCTACAAGATTGTGAGTAGATGTTATCTAACTTATCTATTTCCCAAACATCTCCTTCCACCACTCTTGCTACAACAGAAGAAGGCTTGCCACTTTTTCTGTCACCCTTAGAGGAGAAACCCCTTGAGCCTACATCACCAAACTCCTCAATCGTAATGGATCCCCTCGAACATGCCCTCCTACCTATCAGTTCTTCATCACCTAAATCTTTCCAACGACCGGTTGACCTCTTAGTACCCATTGATACAGCACCTCCTTTACCCCCTGTATCACACCCACAGTGGACCAGGATCACAACCCATCTCTCTTCCATACCAAGGTTCCTGTTCACATGTGAAAATAGTCATCCCTCAGAAGATAGACAAGTCTTATGGGAGCACATGAGTACACCCTACTCTACTCAAATGCAGATGACCAATCTAGACACCTCTACCATATACCCAAGGTGTTTACAAAAGCTCAAAATTCCTATGTCCTCATCTTCACCCCCCTCATCTCTACCGAATACCTCATCCACCTCTATTAACCTAACCAAACCTTCCCCTACGCTTGGGACTTCACCAATACCCAGCTTAACACACCCACCTAAACGGTTAAATTTATCCAAAAATAAAGTCGTCCATCCACCTAGGAGACATACCCAATCTCCTCAAGTCCAATCTATGCCTCTGTCACAACTAAAACCCTCGCCATCACACCTACCTTCTATATTGGGACCTCACCCCTCCACCTTGCCTCAATACATCATACCTCCTGCGTTTTCTTTAAAACGACCTGTACCTTTTGCACCCATACAAAGATCCACATGTGTATCAACACCCTCACCCCAAGTATCCTATCCACCTACCAACCCTAAACAAACTCCATCATCAAAGGATTTGTTTGCTGTCACTCCTCTTTCCCCGTGGTTTTTTCCTGCCACCACGTCATCTATGGCCTCATCATCTAACCAGCTAAACATGACTTCTGCGCCGAAGAAGCCACATTTAGTTAAATCAAATTATCAAAACTCCTTGTCTAAACCACCACCCGTACAAACCAACCATACCCAACCATTACCAAAACCCACTCAATCAATAGCCTTATCTTCCTCTGACTTTGACCCACTCAAAGGATCTTACGCCAAGATCCTTGATATGTTGGTGGAGAATGCGACCATTTCCCTACCCCCACTCAGACCCTATGATCCATCTAAACCTCGACCTATAGGTTATGATGAGTCTAAAATCTACGCTTACCACCACACACCAGGACATGATGTGGAGGGATGTAAAGCTTTGAAATCTATCCTTCGTTAGTCACCTATCTCAGATAGAAAGGTTAAGAAAGACAACTTATGAAGGGAGAAACCTTTAGCTTCAATCCCCTCTCCTATACCACATGTCCCCGCCTCACCAAGATCTATCATTATTGCAACCCCACCTCTCGAAGATAATGACTTATCCCTGCCATCTTCATCCTCTCGTGTTCACAAGATCAACATGATTAGTATTGCCACTCAAGGGCAGAAAAACAATGGGAAAGCTAAAGAAAGCAAACTTGTGGCCTCTCTTTCTCTGTCCGCCATCCTGATCTCACCACCACCTAAAGTGGTTATTCGTGGACCTGCCTACCCCATCTCTGATGGAGTTTCCCATCGTACCATGATCAAACAGCTTCACCAATCACCTATAAAAATGACACTGTATGATCTCATTCAAACCTTTGAATCTCATCGACAAGATCTCATTGAAATCCTTCAAGGGATAGAGGTCCTACCTAATGAAACCTTTCCCGTTGCCTCCATCTTAACACCCAACCATGTTGCTTCTCTCACCAAACAATCTACCACTTCTATCCCTATACAGTAAGCCGCTGTTGTCAGTTTCTCTGAAGACGAAATTGTCGTCTTTGGTGCAGAAGATCCTGACCCCACTCTTTTCATCTCGGCTTACGTCTGAGACATCTGAGTACGTCATGTTATGATTGACGGGGGCACTAGCCTAAACATCATCTCTTCCAAAGCCTTCCAACAAATGAATATCCCTTCTAGCTACATGTGTGCCAATCCCACCATGTTGCGTTCATTCAATGATGCTATTACTTCTACTTTAGGCACCGTGATCCTTAACATTTGCGTAGGGCCACGTACCTTACCTGAACTCTTCTATGTCCTTGAGGGAGAATTCCAATACAACATGTTGTTAGGCCACCCTTGGATCTGGGCTATGGGATGCGTTCCTTCCACCTTACATAGATGCATAAAATTCGAGTATGAGGGGAAGTCATACATAGTAAAAGCTGATGCTCCCCCCTTCAAAACCTGTAATATGTTATATTACCCTAATGATGTGCTTTTACCAGTCAAGGAACCCATTCATCCAACCCAACCATCTACTTCGCCCACACCTCAACCATCCACCTTAGCCGCACCCACACCTTCTACCAATGAACCCACTGCCGCGAATACCACTTTCTTCCCTGCAGACAACATCCCAACCTCAGATCCCTTGGTAGATGTCTTTCAATTCCTTACGCTAGTGGAGTATCACCTATATAACGTTAGCACTTTTCATACCCCACAGAATTACGGACAGTTACATGTGCATCCTACCTACAACCGTCATGTGGGGGAGGTGATCTCCTACGGACAGCCTCATTGCCGCACCAACCTAACGTATGGGGGTGTTGACGCATCCTCTATTACCCCTGAACCTCCCCTTGGTGTGGTTCCCTTCTAATCCAATTTTTAATATCTAACAAATTGGCGTTTCACCCTCACCTTCTTAACTCGCTGTGCTTGGAAAGGTTTTGGTTTCGGTCTTTATGAACAAGGCCAACATAAAATCATTCCTGTGACTACACACAAACACAAATATCGTAGTGGTCTTGGATTTTCTGAAACACTTACACCAAAGAAACCTCGTGTCAGTTGTATCCGGGAAGACAACGACATTACCTCTTCTGAACCATCATCACCTATTTTGCCATCTTCACCCACAGAGTCGATAGACCCGGAATCTATCCCTCCTAACTTTTTTTTCATAAATGTTATCTTCCTGGGTCCTCTCACTTATCAACGTGATAATGAAGACCCATCTTCTCTTCCCCTTTTGTATCCAGACATGATCGAAGAAGACTCGCCTTCAATTAATGTTGTTGAGTGCCAAGATGACGACTCCATCCTCACTTACCTTGGCGCGGACGACTCTTATATTCAACGCACCTTACCATCTAAAACTCAAACCATGTTGAATGAGTCGACTATAGAAATCAACATCCACAAAGAGGACGATCCTCACATTGTGAAGATCAGGCAATCTCTTAACGCATCAGAAAAAACTACCTTCACTACCTTCCTCCATGCCCGCAACCAAGCTTTCACTTGGTCCTACGCTAACATGCCAGGAATTGATCCTGAAATTGCTGTCCATAACATTACTCTGAAACCCGACTCCAAACCAGTTAAATAGAAACTGAGAAAAATGCATCCACGCATTGCCCTCTTGGTCAAAGAAGAGCTTCAACGACTCCTTTCTGTTTCCTTCATCTTACCTATTGACTATCCTCAATGGATTTCTAACATCGTACCTGTCACTAAAGAGACGGGGGGAATTCGAATATGTATGGATTTTTGGGACCTTAACCTCGCTTTCCCAAATGATGACTTCCCCCTACCTAGTATTTATCAACTTGTTGATCTCACTGCAGGCCATGAGATTCTTTCTCTCATGGATGGCTTCTCAGGATACAATCAAATTTTTGTAGCCCCGGCCGATCAACATAAAACCACCTTCATTACTCCTTGGGGAACCTTTTGCTATCGTGTCATGCCGTTTGGCCTTAAGAATGCTGGTGTGACCTATCAGTGGGCTATGAATTATATTTTCTATGAAATTATTCACACTATCCTCGAGGATTATGTCGATGATCTTCTTGGAAAATCTGAACATCGCAGTGAACATCTCGATGTTTTAACCATTATTTTTGATCGCCTGTTACAATACTGTTTTCTTCTTCAACCAAAGAAATGTGTCTTTAGCATCCTTTCAGGAAAACTCCTTGGATTTATTGTCTCTTTGCGTGGCATTGAGGTCAACCCAGCTAAAGTCAAAGCAATCCTAGAAATTCCCCCACCCACTAACCTCAAACAATTGCATAGTTTGCAGGGAAAACTCCAATCTATCTAGCGTTTCATCTCACAACTCTCGGATCGATGTCAACCTTTCCATCATCTCCTTAAAAAGGACATTGTCTTTCAATGGAGCAAAGAGTGCCACCAAACCTTTGAGGCTCTTAAAGTCTATCTCTTGTAGCCACCCATGCTTGTCCCACCTCAGGATGATTGCCCTTTCTACCTTTACCTTTCTGCCACTGACCATGCTGTAGGAGCCATGCTCACACATCGTGACTCCGAGCATTGAGAAACAACTATTTATTACATAGGTCATACTTTTGTAGATTACAAGACTAGGTATACACATGTAGAAAAGTTGTGCCTAGCCCTATCATTCGTGGCCACCAAACTCCGACATTACCTCCTGAATCACAAAACTTTTGTCATCACCAACGCTGACCCCATCCATTATATGTACGCCAAACCTCATCTAAACCAATGCATCGCCCGATGGCTTATGCTCCTCGCCGACCTTGACCTTGAGTTTGTACACCAGAAATCAGTCAAAGGACAAACTATCGCAGACCAACTCGTGAAAGCCCCTTTACCTGGGGAACAATTTACCAATTTTACTTTCCCTGACGAACTCATGACAACTCTTTCACTCAGTGAGGTGTCGTATCCAATTACCCTCTTCTTCGATGGATCCAAATTCCAGTGTGGCAGAGGGGTAGGCGTTGTTCTCATTCCTCTTGATGCTGAACCTATGCCTCTTTCATTCGGGCTCGATTTCCCCTGCACTAATAATACAGCGGAATACAAGGCCCTTGTTTTGGGTCTCCAGGTTATGTTACACTTAGGTGTAAAGTCTATTAAAATTTTTGGTGACTCTCAATTGGTAGTCAATCAAGTTACGGGCATCTACCAATGTAAAAATGAGAAACTTCAAAAGTACAAACATTACGTGGATTCACTTTTGACCTTATTTACTCATTATTCTATCCAAACCATTCCCCGCTCAACTAATAAATTTGCGGATACTATGGCTTGCTTGGCCTCACAAATTCCTGCCTCACCAACTGACTCTAACATATTTGTCTTGGTCCAATAACTCTTTGCCCCATCTTACTCAGTCCCGGATGTTTGTATGGTAAATAATGTATATGCTAATTCGTAGGATACCTGGTATCACCAATTTCACGACTACCTTACAACCTCTGTTCTCCCACCTGACCTTACTAGTAACAGTAAACGCACTTTTCTTAAAAGTTTTTCTCGTTATGTCATCATGGGGGGACTCCTCTATAAACGTGGATTTGATGGCATCCTCCTTTGATGTCTAACCGGTGCGGAGGTCACCTATACCATCCAACAAGTCCATGATGGAATTTGTGGTGGACATTTTAGTGGCCTTGCCATGGCAAAATGGATCCTTCGCCTAGGCTATTATTGGCCTACTCTTAATAATGACTGCTACGAATATGTTAAGCATTGTGTTATGTGTCAACAACATGCCAACCTTCAACATACTCCTAGCCACCCGCTATAGGTCACACGAGATCTTTGGCCTTTCTCACAATGGGGTTTAGACCTTATTGGTAAGATTCACCCACCTTATTCGCAACATCACCATTGGATAATCACAACAACCGAATATTACACTAAATGGGTGGAGGCCATTCCACTCATTTCAACCAAAAAATAAAAAATCGTAGAGTTCATCAACCATCACATTATCTATCGTTTTGGTGTTCCTCATCGCCTGATAACAGATAATGGAAAGTCTTTCAAAAATAAGTTGTTACAAGACCTTTGTGACAACTTTGGTATCAAACTTAGCTTTTCATCACCTTACTATCCACAAGAAAATGGTCAAGCCGAATCTTCTAACAAAACCCTAACCAAAATTCTCATGAAAGTCGTTAATGATTCTGGAAACAATTGGCCTGATCACATCCCCTTTGCCCTTTGGGCTTATCGTGCCAGCATTTGTACCTCCACTAATGCCACACCATTCTCTTTAGTATATGGTACCGAGGCTGTCTTGCCTCTCGAAATAAAAATCCCCTCCTTAATAATATATCTCCAGGATATTCTCACCAATGATGATTTCTGCCAAGAGCGGTTAGCCCAATTATAGCTTCTTGACGAGCGTCATCTTACAGCTCTTGACCACCTTCAAATCTATCAAAAGTGCATCAAGTGTGCTTATGATAAGTGAATTAATGAGTGTACCTTTAAGATTGGTGATCTAGTCCTCAAAGAGAATCAACATGTGACCAAACTAGAAAAGAGCAAACGTGAAAAATTTGCTCCTAATTGGATTGGGCCTTACATTATCACTCACACTTATAGATCAGGCACTTACCATTTAGCTTCGCTTAATGGTAAACCTGAGCCTGAACCCCTTAATGCCTTGCATCTCTGACAATTCTACTGTTGAATTTGGTGTTACATCACTTCTTATCTACCTTGTGTTCTTCCCTTGAGCTCATTTACCACCTCATACAGTTTGTTTCGTGCATCTCAAAGTAGAATCAACCTCACGTGGTTTGATCATCACCTCCTCTTAAAGATGCCTTCCCCTTTTTAGTCTGGTCCATGACTTAAAAGTATCAAAATAACACATTCTCAATTATACAATTATGGGCTATTCTTGAGTCAAAATTCCTGTAAAACTAGATGCTTCGAGCCAAACAGACATCTAGACCTCTAAGTTATACATAGACTGCTCCCTCGAAGAACAGCTATGTGCAAAGCCACATCTACTATTATAAATAGACTGCTCCCTTGAAGGATAGCTATACACAAAAGCCGCATCTACTACTATAAATAGACTGCTCCCTTGAAGGATAGCTATACAAAGTCAGCCTCTATCAGAAGCTTCTCGCATTGATCAACTTCGTGAAGACCTCAAGAACAATAACATGCATATCCCATATAGACTTCCTACATCGATCAGTCTATATCCTGAAAAATAAAATCAGTATTCAAAAGTACTTTTGAGTCATGGACTTGTTTATTTTGGTTTGGTTCTCTTCCGTTAGAATAATCACCTTATAACAAGTTCTCTGCGCCCCAGCCATACCATCCACCTCACCTCACCATTCTTCACAATAACAAAACTCAAGGGACATGCATATATCTGATATATTGTGATTATACAACTCTTTTCACTTATCGAATTCTCACCTATGCAAGGTACCTAGAGATTCAAGTTCATCCTATGATAATACGTGATTTGTTTAGCTCTTTTCAACTATGGGACATTTTTTCCTTTTTTACCCGAGTCTGGGATTATATGTTGACCTTAATCAGGAAACAGTTCCCTTATGCCTGGGTAAGCTAACCCTCGCTTCACCTATACCTTACCAACTCCAACAACATTACCCTACCAACATCACACTCTTACCAACCAACAAATTGCCTAAACACAATCAAATTGCCTAAATTCATCTCTCCCTGGTCCTAAGGGAGAACTACATCGGTTTGAGGCCCCTCCTTGCTTTGTGCAATGGACTATGTAGGTAGCACTTGGGAGACCTGGGGTCTCCCGAGGTTAGCTCGACCATCCCCTACCATAACCTATCATGTGTTGTGTTTTTTCTTAAAAATATAAATGATTTCGTATATTTATATTGATAACACTCACTTTTGTCCTTTATCAATTCAAAACATTCAAAACACAAAAATTATTATTATTATCATAAACTCAAAATCACCATACATATTTAGTTTTATTTAGATGTTAAACAAATACATCTTCTCTATCATCGACGCGTAGGTCAGCATCCTTATTTATTCTTCTACCCCTATAAAATTCACGTAGACCCCCGCGCCTCATCCCGAACCAGGTAGTGATGGTGATCGTCGACGCCGCTCACCTGGCCTCTCCGTCCTCAAAGGTGCCACTACTATTGGTTCCTCCCACTGATCCACCAATATATCCTATAACATATGAATATGCCCTCTTGTGTGGAGGAATCTCACCCTAGTCTCTCCACTCATGACTGCGAAACCGCTAACAATCCCATTGTCTCAATCACCTACGTTTGAAGCTGGTGAACTAAACCCTACAGGAGATCTCTCTCCACTGTAATCACATCTATGTTAGGATGATCAGCCCTCTCACGTGTACCTCACATCTCTGCTATGCACCATAATCTATAAGCCTTTGTCACTCCTGCATCCATTACCCTGCGATCGGCTGTTGTCTCTTCTGGTCCTTCTGGAGGTGTCGGCTGGGGAGGTGAGAATTCTGCCTCGGCGTCGATCCTCATGTATGGTCTATAAGCCATGGGTATATCCTGAACAAATCCAAATTTTCGTCGCACGTGATCTAGAGGAATCCTCTCGTACTCACCTGGCCTGTGTCCCACGATCCACCTCAATCACTCTACACCTCCCAAATCCCCCTTTTTTTTATTTTTTACCTATCTACACAACCCAATTGCCTACAAACTTACCCACCCTACTGTGTTGACTTACCTAACATATCTAACCACTCCATTTTACGATTTACCTTCATTTATTCATTATTTTATCACATTTTAGATTCCTACCCCAAAACCCACATCCTAGCTAAATTCATCAACTTCACACAAATAGGGATTTAGAACCTACCGGTATGACTACATGTCGTCGCAGTGGGATAGGTGGTGGTGGTATAGCTCCTCCTGCACCTCCTACTCCTCTAGGCTATGCCATAGCTCCAAATATCCTCAGCAGGGTCCTCAACCAATCAAATTATGTCTCCTGATCTTTGGGGCCTACCAATAACTTACTCCCCCACTCAACTAGTGCCAACTCAGCCCAAAATTTCAACCCAATTAATTCACACCTTAGAAAAGACAAAAATCGGCACTCAAATTCACAAAGTGACAATGACATGTCGTATTTTTCTTTTTATAGGTTTTGACATATAACCGATGCCGATTACGGCACGCCCTAGAAGACCGGTATCGGTCTTGTGACTGATATCGGTCACACATAACCGATATCAGTTACCTACTTACTTAACCTAACTCCCACCCTTATCCACCAATCTCTATTTTTCACCACCTCACCTACCCCCAGCTTTGCTAAATAGCCTTATTTTGAATTCATCGGCCCGACCCAAGGCCACAACCAACCAATCAGCCTGACCCAAGGCCATAACCAACCAATCAGCCTGACCCAAGGCCACAACCAACCAATCGGCCCGACCTAAGGCCACAACCAACCAATCGGCCCGACCCAAGGCCGCACCCAACCAATCGGCCCGACCTAAGGCCGCAACCAACCAATCAGCCTGACCTAAGGCCGCAATCATCCAATCGGCTCGACCTAAGGCCACCACCCACCAATCGGCCCGACCCAAGGCCACAACCCACTAATTGGCCTGACCCAAGGCTGCAACCAACCAATCGGCCCGACCCAAGGCCACTTCCCACCAATTGGCCCGACCCAAGGCCACAACCCACCAATCGGCCCAACCTAAGGCCGCAACCAACCAATCGGCCTGACCCAAGACTGCACTAATTAAGTACCTCGACCAAGACCCACAATTTATGATTCTATTATGTAGCTATTTGTTCCATCGAGCTCACCTATTCATGTTTTAGCATAACTAGGATACTTGGATTGATCAGCCGACTAGCATTTCCTAGACCAAGACCGTGCCGTTTATCTCAACCAAACCAACCATTTGGTACTACCGAACATGCCTAAACATTCTTGTACCTTACCCATTATATCCCCTGGAGCTACTTCCTATGCCTTGGATACCAGGATTATATCACCCTTGTTTAGATAAACTATCAACCTTTGCCTATGAATTGCTTGTTTGCTCTTCACATTGTGTACCCTGGTCGCACTACTGCATTTCAACATGCGTCTACTTCCTTGACTATACCCCACCATCTTACCATCATCTCAACACCATTCACCCTTTATCAACCCTATCCCTGATTTCCCCGTCGCCTCAATCTGTGATAGATTTGAGGGGGATTACCTATACCCTTAACTGGGGAAACCACTTCTTATTATTATCAGTGTAGCTTTACACGACAAGCTACATGACAAAAAGAGGTAAATTTAGACACCAAATTTGGGTCTTACGACACCCTGTACCCCACATATCACCTCGTAACCTAACCATACCTCACCACCTAAACCTTACACACTTAATTATTTATTAATTACCATATAATTAATAAATCCACATCTCCACCCCTGCCACCTCACCTGCCCAACCTCATCATGAACCTAGCCCTAACCCTAAACCCAACCTAATTAAGACCTAATGACTGTCCAGACTCCACCCATTACCATCAACACAACCCCTCACCCTCAATCAAACAAACCTAATAATAACTTAACTTGACCAAGCCCACAACTGATCCCCTCAAGAAGAAAAGGAGGGAAAGTTGGCTATTTTACTAAAATAAGCCAACTTTGACCTAACGACATCGGTCCCTACTCGACCGCCTCGGTTTTACGTAACCCCCATTGTTCCCTGTATGACCTCCCCAGGCCAAATAAGGATCAGAACTCATTTGCAAGACGTACAGTGAAGAAAAATGTTTGTTTGACAAATATGGAACTAGTTGTTTATTTTAATGGACATGGAGAAGAATATGTGAGAGTTTTCTGATGGTAACCAAGTTTTTGTCAAATTCAAAGCTACATGTCAAGATGTTGGGCTGTTTGTAAGTTCATGGATGAGGGAGGTCATGAGGTGCCTATGCAACTTCATAGTCCACATTTAATCCATTTCTCCTTTGTCTCGGGTGGACTGGGTGCACGAAGAGCTTGAGGAACTAGGGAAATGTTCCTTGTGTTCCCCCAAAGTCCTCATTATCTAAAATGGTCTTGGGTTTGCATTGGGGATGGATAATTAGATGCTGGTGGAACCTAGGAATTGTTCCAACTAATACATTAGTTCCCTCGGTGTCTTTTTCCTACGTAGATCCATCTACCCACAACACTAATTCCTCACTTAATTCTTTTTCCTACAACACTTTATTTGTTGTCCCATCCATCAATGTGGGGAACTTTTTCCTCCCAAGAACCATTAATTGTGTTCCTCTTGTGCATGTAACCCCCCTTCGATCTGTAACACACTAAACCCTATCCTCAAATCCTTTGTTTTTCAGGTTAAATAGGAATGCGATGAACTATTGATCTCATGAAATTGTTCCAATTATCCTCCTGATTCCTTCAACATCTCTCTAGCCTGCAATACACTTCCAAGTTTCCTAAACATATTTGTTGCGGCCCAAAATAAAGTGAAGGGAACTAATGAATTCTAAATAATTGTTCCCTAGTTCATTTTCCTACCTGGATTTCCGCAATACATTTACTCCTTGTTGTCACCCTCAAAATTCCCCTCTTTGTGAAAGATATAATTTAAAATTTTTGAGTTGGTTCCTTTGAGAAATGTCTAAACAAAGTAAGAGGTTTGTAAAGATAAAAAATAATCGTGATTTGAATTCTTTTTAGTGTTATGCAGGTGAACCAGATTTTTCTGTCTCTCATGTCCCGAGTGCCGGTGCTCATTTACAATCTCACACTTTTCATTTAAAATTTGTAGTCTACATGGTTTGATGTACTTTTTGTCTCCCTGTATGGATGTTTGAAAATATTTACCTTCATTTAAGTATTGTTGTCAATACTTTTCTATGGTCATGGATCACGTTGAGCCTAGTATTGTTTGTAGTTTCTCTATCCATAAGGAACAATTTGAAATTTTGGCATGAATGATGGGTTTTCTCCTGTATTTTTATTTTTCCATAGTCACATCTTCCCTATCAAATTTTCTCCCAATGTTCATGAATACGTACTCATCTCTAATTGGATGCGACGTGGTGGGTTTATTTGGTGAACTTGTCACTTTTTGTTATATTTGCAAAATGTCAAGTTAGTCCCATGGCCCGATGAATTCTAATTGGATATTCAAAATTATCAAGTGGCATGAGTAAATTCTTACTTTAGCCCAAGAAGGTGTACACATGGTGAAAATCAAGCGGTTACGGAAAGGCGGGCCCTTTTTGTGTTTTGAGACATTATGGAAAAAGAAGTAAAATTATAAAAGTGAGTGACGACTCTACCATTGAAAAGTCAAAAGTGGGGAGGTGATTTTCCATGGCACTTTGGATATTTTTGGTTTTGTTTTAAAAAAGGAATAAAAGTGTAAAAGTGAGCCATAACTCCACTGGGGTCTTAAGCCTGCATTGAAAAGTAAAAAGTAGGAGGTGGATCGTTGGGGCACTTTGGAAATTTTAGATTTGTTCGCAAAAGAATTAAAATTGTAAAAGTGAAGCGCAACCCCGTTGGCACCTAGGTAAAGCCACGTGTTGATCCTGCATTGAAAATTCAAAAGTGGGGAGGTGGATTTTCAGGTTGCTTTGGAGATTTTTTGTTTTTTTTGACAAAGGAATAAAAGTGTAAAATTGAGCCATAAATCCACTGGGGTTTTGAGCCAGCATTGAAAATTCAAAATTGGGGAGGTGGATCATTGGGGCACTTTGGAAATTTTAGCTTTATTTGAAAAAGAATTAAAATTATAAAAGTGATCTATGACCCCGTTGACACCCAAAAAAGCCATGTGTCGAGGCCGCATACAAAGTAGATGGGCAGACCAATATGTCTAAAAATGCACAATCTCTATAAAAAACACAAAATACAAAAAATCCCCCTAGGCCCACTTCAGCTAAAATATCTTCCATGTGAACAACTCAATTTTGAAGTTACAAAAATAGGATTAACGGCTGCGATACAATGCATCTGGTTCTTTCATTTTTAATCTTATGATTAAAATAAGTTTAACTGAATGTAACCATTTCTTGTAAGCTATTTATTGGGTTCTCCATGCCATTGTTAAAGGTTGGATCCTGATACTCTTGAAATGTTATAGATTTGAAAGTAATCAATACAGATATTTTCCCTTGCCTCTTATTTCTATCTGCTATCCCTTCTTTCCTCATCTAAAATTCATGAATCATCAATCTTTCATTGCTAAGAAACTTTGTGTTCTTATGTTATGATTTCTGGAAATTTTTGTCTGTGGAATTATATTTGATATTGTCATGTGAATGTTTCTATTTTTCATTCCTTTGATCAATACGTATAAGGTTATATTCTGCTATCTATATTTCCTGAAATTACTATTATGTTCTACTCTCTTATCTCCTTTTTCTTCTATCTCTGTGTATTGATTAATTTTTATTAGCATAAAACATTTTAAAATATCAGAGGTCCTCATTAATATGAAAGTTCTACATTTGTATATAAGCTTTGCTACTCGCTTTCAATAAGAGAAACTCTCCCATAAAGAAGAGGGACTTGTTGTCCCCTAACTGTTGATTGTTAAAGTACTATTTTAAGAACCAACAATTTTTGGTGACTCCACTGGGTATTTCGTTTCAACATATCCCTTTCTAAAAAAATAACTTCAAGATAATTTTAAGGTCTAGCGACACTGCGATATACACATGGGAAGAAATCTCTCAGGCCAGAAGATTCCCATTTTCAACTTTTAGAGCAACAAAACTTATCTCTTCTTCCAGCAAGAAGGAACAAAAGAACTCATTCTACGAGCACACCTCCTGTTAAAGACAAGAATTCTAATAATATCATTCTTTGAGAATAACTCAGTCCTAACCTTCGTGCTCTAGTGCTTGCTGGAGTTACAGTTCCTCTACAATCAATCTTCCCAAGGATGGCAACACCCTTGCCTTGGGGACAACGGGTTGGGCATCTTGCTCTTCCTCAACCATTGCATGAGTTACCCAGGGTTAGTAGGAAAGGTTTTCCTAAATTCCGAGGTGATAGGAAAGTGCACCCATATGAACACATTGCATCCTTCATTGTTACATGTGGGATTCTTGGGGTTGAACATGAAGATGTTTCTGTCAGGATCTTTGTGGAAATGTTGCAGGATAATGCTACTTATTGGTTCTATCATCTTCATGTTGGGTTGATTACTAATTGTACCACCATGACAACTCAGTTTGAGAAATGTTTCAAACCTACTGAATATGTGCATGCTCTCTTGGCTCAAATTTCTCATATCAAAAAGGAACCGCATGAACCCATGAGGGAGTTTGTGGTTGAATTCAACAAGTTGATTCATAAAATTCCATAGAACACCCGTCATGTAGATCAAATCCAAAAGAAATTTTTCCTCAATGCTCAGTTTCGTGAAGTAAGTTATGCACTAAGGAGGGCTAATCTTCTAACTCTGGATGTTGATCAGCGATTGACTATCAGTGTTGAAGATGATCTAATCATGTCTAGAAAATTGAAAATAGAATCCTTCAAATCTAAAACATCTTCCTCTTCCTCTCCTGGATCTAATTCAAATCAGTTAGTGTAGAAGTTGGCCAATGATCTCATTTTCATTAAAAAGTAGTTGGCTCAGCATGCTCCTTACCAAGATATTCCAAGAAAGAATTTTCAGCCTAGGAACTAGTTACCTCTTTCTCAGACTATATTGGCTATTGAATGCCCACCCATCAAGGTTCCAGTCAATGCAACTTGTGAAGTTCAAGACCATGGTGATGAGGAGGAAAATGAATAATGTGAGGAACCATAAGAAGAGGTTGATGAAGAACAGGAGGAGCTTGGTGGATCTTAAGTTCATTTCCTCGCCACTGAAGGTATCGATGATGAAGATGAATATGATGAAGTAGTGGCAGATATGAATAGTGAGTCAAATGTAATTATGACTTGGGAGAAAATGAAAATGAAATAAAAAGTCATGCATCCTGCTAAGAAATCCAAGGAATTTCCTATAACTATTCTAGTAGTTGCGAGAAGAGGAGCTCTTATTTCCACTGCCTCCACACAAAAGGTGAGTAATGATAATCCTCCTCCTTCTATTTCTGATTCCAAAAATTCTTTTCCTTGAACTCCAAAACCTGACAAGCCCAAAGTTCCTAGAAATGATGTCCCATTCACCTTTAGATCTTTTGATATCATTGATCACATCAAGATACAAAGATCCAAATCTTAGAGGTAGAATTTTACCAAACCCATCCAAATGCTTTTGCTAAAATGGTAAACTTCATCAATTCTAAATCCCCAAAACTTCATCCAATATTTCTAAAGTTCTATTGCCCATTCCATCTTCCTCACCTCAACCAAGCCTTTTGGCTGCAGTCATTTCACTTGATGAAAAATTAAACCATTATATGTAATGCTTCTCATAGATGGCCATAAACTCAATAATTGTGTTATAGACTCAGGAGCATTAGACAATATAATTCCTACCAAAATTATCTCATGCTTTGGGCCTGACTCTAACACGTACTTTTTGCTCCTGCTATTCCATGGCGAATAGGGAAGTACCTTTGGTTGGGAGAATTAAAGATGCACACGTAGCCTTCACTACTTTTCCAAAGAAAAGGGTCCAAGCCACTATTTTAGTAGCTGATATTCCTCCCTCAATGGTATGTTGCTGAGTAGAAATTTATACAGGGAGGTAGGAGGTGAAATTCAGATGGATTGGTCACATGCTTTTATCCCGATCAATGGAACAAAAAAACATTATTACTAGAGAGACAAACTGAGTAACATTGTTCAAAATAATGATGCTCCAAAAGCAACAAATACTCTATGAAGATAGGGCCATGGTAACTATATTATTATGTCATAGGATGAGGAAAAGGAAACTTCCTAAGTGGATTGATTCATGATCCTAATGGAATTTTGGACTTTGGAGTTTAAAGGAAGCTGCTCTTTAGCTGGTTCTAGAGATGGTGTGGTGTTAATATCTCCAGAAGTGAATATTCATCCATTTTCATTTAAGATTTATTTTGAAAATACAAATAATGTAGCGAATATGAGGCTCTATACTGGATGGATTGAAACATGGCAAAAACAAATGGGAGTGAGAAATTTGTGCTAGTGGTGATGTAGAGTTGATGTGTGAACAGTTCAGGATATTTTCCAGTTTCAGATAGGAGGATTGAAATTATAGAAGTCTTTTCTTGGGATTCTATCAAATTCATTGATGCTTTCCTCCAGTGAAGCTTATGCCAAGAGAAAAAAACTAGAGATGATTATTTCTTGTTGTCTTGGATCTTTGTTGATTACTCCCAAGAATGTATCTCAAGGAAATTACCATGAAATGATCATAGGCCTAGTGTACCAGGATATGTAAGCAAAACTGGCAAGTGTTAATGATGATTCAACACTTTCTCTCTTTCTGGGAGCTTAAAGATAACTTTGATTAATTACTATTTCTGAAGGAAGTTAAACTCTTCTAGAGAGTATGTGCCTATAATGAGGTGATATCAAGGAAGAAATGGATCAGGATGGTTGTATTAAGTTGAAGGGTAACAAGGGATCCCAAAAATATGGTGAGTTTAGAAGAGCTGTTGATAAAACATGGATAGGTATATAAGATCCAAGCGTCTTAAGGGGCTCATTAATCTGCTAACTTGAGGAGTCAATATTGGAAGTAATGATGAACCCAAGATGCCTGAATATTTGGAAATATACTCTAGAAGAAAGAAAAGAAAGATGTAAACCTTTTAAAATAGTTCGTTCTTGCCTATTCATATGATGATCTACAAGGCTTTTTAACCAAAGTAGATGCCACACTATATCCTCTGATACTAGGATTAAACCTTTTAAGTAGAAGCAAGGAAATTTACATTCCAAGATTGTGATACCATTTTTAAAGAGATATAGAAGTTACTGAAGAAAAGATTATTTTCCCATATACATCTTCAAAGGATTGCCACCATTGTGCCTGTCGGAAAAAGAATGGTGCGATTTTCACTCCAGGAATTTAAATCAAGCCTCTCTATGAAACATATCCATCTCACATGATGGATCAATTTTGCCAAATGTCACAGGCCGAGATGTTGTCTATGCTAGATGGATTCTTTGGATAAATCAGGTGAAGTCGGTACCTCCAGATCACACAAAATTGGCTTTTACTACTCCTTGGTACCTTTGGCCTATAAATAATGCCTTTGGTCTTATCAATGTTGGTGGCCACTTTTCGAGGGCACTGTTAATTCGCTTTTGGTAGTCAAAAGGTAAAGTTTTTATTTTTGTGTACCTTGGATGATTTTGACTGGTTTTTTCAAAAACGGAAGATCACTTCTGCATCTTCAAACAATCCTTCAAAATATAAGAACATGGAGTTTAATCTCAATCCTAAGAATTTTTGTCCTTTTGTGTTATTGAAGGTAGTTTCTAGGGCATATTGTCTCCAATAAGGAATCAATGATAGACTAGAAAGAGTTCAAGCAATCTAACAGATCTCTTTCCCACAAGCAAAAGGTGTTCACTCTTTCTTGGTAAGATAATTTCTTGGGAGATTCATAATCAAAACAAAATTTGTAGAATTGTTATGAGTATTGATCACATGATGAAAGGAAAGAAAACTTTGGTTGAATTCCCAAAGGTAAATAAGCATTTCAAGGTATCAAGAACGCTATTGCTAAAACTTTCATCTTACGCACATGTCCTAATTTCAGCAAGATGTTATTATCTTTGTTATGCTACAATAGAGAGCACCCCCCTTGGATGCTATCTAACTCCGCACGATTTATGATTGATCATGAACTTAGATTTCCTTCATGAGCTATGTCTTGAAATACCAGTAATTTAAGTATACTTATATGGGAACATGCTTTTGTGGTGGTCAAAGATGACAAGCAATTCATTTTTTATATTCTGAATTATCACTCTGTTGCTTTGCGCTTGTACCTGATATGTACGTCTTGAGCATGACCGTTACTATGATACTTCATTTTTGACACTGAAATAAACATTGACATGTGATTTTTCTTAGGAAGTTTTATTCTTTTTACATTGAAAATCATTTTTTGCAATGGATAGTTATACTATTTTCGAATTCATTCTTGTTAGCAATTCTGTTTACTTGGAAATGAAGCCATTTGGTGGCTGTGAATTGTAGTTAAAAAATTGTAACTGTTGTTTTCATATTTTCGCATATGTTAACAACACACTTTGAATCAATTCCATTGATCCAATGTTGCTTTAGTCCTCTTTAATGTCATCGTGTTAATATGTGACATTTTAAAATGAAAAAGGAATGAATGAACCCCTGCGGGAGTTTGTGGTTAATTACAGACAAGTTGATTCATAAAATTCCCATAGAACACGTCAGTAGATCAAATCCAAAAGAAATTTTTCCTCAATGCTCAGTTTCGTGAAGTAAGTTATGCACTAAGGAGGGCTAATCTTCTAACTCTGGATGTTGATCAGCGATTGACTATCAGTGTTGAAGATGATCTAATCATGTCTAGAAAATTGAAATAGAATCCTTCAAATCTAAAACATCTTCTCTTCCTCTCCTGGATCTAATTCAAATCAGTTAGTGTAGAAGTTGGCCAATGATCTCATTTTCATTAAAAAGTAGTTGGCTCAGCATGCTCCTACCAAGATATTCCAAGAAAGAATTTTCAGCCTCGGAACTAGTTACCTCTTTCTCAGACTATATTGGCTATTGAATGCCACCCATCAAGGTTCCAGTCAATGCAACTTGTGAAGTTCAAGACCATGGTGATGAGAGAAGGAAAATGGATAATGTGAGGACCATAAGACGAGGTTGAGTGAAGAACAGGAGGAGCTTGGTGGATCTTAAGTTATTTCCTCGCCACTGAAGGTATCGATGATGAAGCTGAATATGATGAAGTAGTGGCAGATATGAATAGTGAGTCAAATGTATTATGACTGGGAGAAAAGAAAATGAAATAAAAAGTATGCATCCTGCTAAGAAATCCAAGGAATTTCCTATAACTATTCTAGTAGTTGCGAGAAGAGGAGCTCTTATTTCCACTGCCTCCACACAAAAGGTGAGTAATGATAATCCTCCTCCTTCTATTTCTGATTCCAAAAATTCTTTTCCTTGAACTCCAAAACCTGACAAGCCCAAAGTTCCTAGAAATGATGTCCCATTCACCTTTAGATCTTTTGATATCATTGATCACATCAAGAATACAAAGATCCAAATCTTAGAGGTAGAATTTTACCAAACCCATCCAAATGCTTTTGCTAAAATGGTAAACTTCATCAATTCTAAATCCAAAACTTCATCCAATATTTCTAAAGTTCTATTGCCCATTCCATCTTCCTCACCTCAACCAAGCCTTTTGGCTGCAGTCATTTCACTTGATGAAAAAATTAAACCATTATATGTAATGCTTCTCATAGATGGCCATAAACTCAATAATTGTGTTATAGACTCAGGAGCATTAGACAATATAATTCCTACAAAATTATCTCATGCTTTGGGCCTGACTCTAACACGTACTTTTTGCTCCTGCTATTCCATGGCGAATAGGGAAGTACCTTTGGTTGGGAGAATTAAAGATGCACACGTAGCCTTCACTACTTTTCCAAAGAAAAGGGTCAAAGCCACTATTTTAGTAGCTGATATTCCTCCCTCAAATGGTATGTTGCTGAGTAGAAATTTATACAGGGAGGTAGGAGGTGAAATTCAGATGGATTGGTCACATGCTTTTATCCCGATCAATGGAAAAAAAAAAATTATTACTAGAGAGACAAACTGAGTACATTGTTCAAAATAATGATGCTCCAAAAGCACAAATACTCTATGAAGATAGGGCATGGTAACTATATTATTATGTCATAGGATGAGGAAAAACTTCCTAAGGGATTGATTCATGATCCTAATGGAATTTGGACTTTGGAGTTTAAAGGAAGCTGCTCTTTAGCTGGTTCTAGAGATGGTGTGGTGTTAATATCTCCAGAAGTGAATATTCATCCATTTTCATTTAAGATTTATTTTGAAAATACAAATAATGTAGCTGAATATGAGGCTCTCATCCTTGGATTGAACATGGCAAAAAAAATGGGAGTGAAGAATATTTGTGCTCGTGGTGATGTAGAGTTGATTGTGAAACAGTTCAAGGATATTTTCCAAGTCAATAATAGGAGATTGAAACATTATAGAAGTCTTTTCTTGGATTCTATCAAATTCCTTGATGCTTTCTCCAGTGAAGCTATGCCAAGAGAAAAAAATACTAGAGCTGATTCTCTTGTTGTCTTAGGATCTTTGTTGATTCCTCACCCAGATTTATCTCAAGAGAAATTTACCATTGAAATGATTCATAGGCCTAGTGTACCAGATAATGTAAGCAACTGTCAAGTGTTCAATGATGATCAACACTTTCTCTCTTTCTTGGAGCTTAAAGATAACTTTGATTAATTATATTTTGAAGGAAGTTAAACTCTTCCTAGAGAGTATGTGCCCTATAATGAGGATGATATCAAGGAAGAAATGGATCAGGATGGTTGTATTAAGTTGAAGGGTAACAAGATTCCCAAAATATTGGTGAGTTTAGAAGATCTGTTTGATAAACATGATAGGTATATCAGATCCAAAGCTTCTTAAGGGGCTCGATAATCTGCTAACTATGAGAAGTCAATATTGGAAGTAATGATGAACCCAAGATGCTGAATATTTGGAAATACTACACTCTAGAAGAAAAGAAGAAAGCAGTAAACCTATTTAAAAAGTATGTTGACGTTCTTGCCTATTCATATGATGATCTCAAGGCTTTTTAACCAAAGTAGATGCAACACTATATCCCTCTGATACCTAGGATTAAACCTTTTAAGTAGAAGCAAAGGAAATACAATCCAAAGATTGTTGATACCATTTTTAAAGAGATATAGAAGTTACTGAAAGAAAATATTATTTTCCCTATACATCATTCAACATGGATTGCCAACATTGTGCCTGTCAGGAAAAAGAATGGTGAGATTCACATCCAGGAATTTAAATCAAGCCTCTCTAATAGAAAAATATCCTCTCCCCATGATGGATCAATTTTTTCAATATGTCACAGGCTCTGAGATGTTGTCTATGCTAGATGGATTCTTTGGATATAATCAGGTGGAAGTCGGTACCCCAGATCAGCACAAAATTGCTTTTACTACTCCTTGGGACACTTTTGCCTATAAGAGAATGCCATTTGGTCTTATCAATGTTGGTGCCACTTTTCAGAGGGCAATGTAATTAGCTTTTGGTAGTCTAAAGGTAAAGTTTATTGTTGTGTACCTTGATGATTTGACTGGTTTTTCCAAAACAAGGGAAGATCACTTTCTGCATCTTCAAACAATCCTTCAAAAATATAGAGAACATGGAGTTTATCTCAATCCTAAGAATTTTGTCTTTTGTGTTATTGAAGGTAAGTTTCTAGGGCATATTGTCTCCAAATAAGGAATCAAGATAGATCTAGAAAGAGTTCAAGCAATCTAACAGATTCCTCTTCCCACAAGCAAAAAGGGTGTTCACTCTTTCTTTGGTAAGATAAATTTCTTGAGGAGATTCATTCCAAATTTTGTAGAATTGATTATGAGTATTGATCACATGATGAAAGGAAAGTAAAACTTTGGTTGGAATTCCAAAGGTAAATAAGCATTTCAAGGTATCAAGAAAGCTATTGCTAAAACTTTCATCTTAGCATGTCCTAATTTCAGCAAGGATTTTATTATCTATTGTTATGCTACAGAGAGCACCTTGGATGCTATTCTAACTCAGAAAGATTATGAGGATCATGAACTTATGATTTCCTTCATGAGCTATGTCTTGAAAGACCATTAATTTAAGTATACTTATATGGAGAAACATGCTTTTGTGGTGGTCAAAGATGACAAGCAATTTCATTTTTTATATTCTTAATTATCACTCTGTTGCGCTTGTACCTGATATGTAACGTCTTGATCATGACCGTTACTATGATGACTTCCATTTTTGACACTGAAAACATTGACATGTGATTTTTCTTAGGAAGGTTTATTCTTTTTACATTGAAAATCATGTTTGCAATGGATAAGTTATTACTATTTAGAATTCATTCTTGTTACAATTCTGTTTACTTGGAAATGAAGCCATTTGGTGCTGTGAATTGTAAGTTAAAAAATTGTACTGTTGTTTTCATATTTTCCATATGTTAACAACACACCTTGAATCAATTCCATTGATCCAATGTATGCTTTAGTCCTTCTTTAATGTCATCTTGTTAATTGACATTTTAAATGAAAAGGCAACAAAAAACTAAGTCTTATTTTGGTTTGATTACATGAATCTAGTACAAGTGTCCTCACTAGACATCATGCTACAACCGGAAAGTTTGGACCTCCCTTATAACTGTTTTATAATGCTGAGTAGTGTGAGGAGGTTGGGAATCTATTATTGGGCTATCAAGGAAACTACCTAAGCCTTGTTCAAGATACCCAAGATCAAATCTTTGAGTTGTTTCTAAAGCGGGGAGATTTGAATGTTGGTGTTATTTTTATAAAGAAAGAGATTTTTGGGAGGCTCGGCTAGAGGACTTCTGCAAAACAAAAGAAAACACTATCAGGCATGATAGTATCTTCTTATTAAATAGTTCTACTTTCTATTAAATTTCTTCATAAGAACAACTCTTCTCTTAGAAACGTATGGTTTTGTGGAAATGCTTAGGTATATTTTGTTGTTTTCTCTTACTTGGATTTGTTGTGTGGAATGGATTCAATCTGGGTGTTTTCTTTATGCACGCTTGAGTAAATCATGTTTATCTTATTTGAAACTAGAATTTTTTTTAAGTCGTGTGGACTTCTGATCTCTTGTGCTAAAATGGTTTAAGGAAAAACAATGTTTGTTTTAAGATTGGGTCAGGGTTATCTTTCTTTGCTGAGAAAAGGTATGAAAATTGATGTTTTCAATTGAAACTGGAAGTGGATGTGAATTTTATCACTACTACTAATATTATGTTGAAATGGGTGTTTGGATTCATTGTTTTCTTGTGGTTCTGAACTTGTTGGAAGTAACAAGAATATGTTGAAACCTTCTAAGCTTAACACGTTTTGAATTTGTGAACTTTTTGGGACTGTTAAGAAAGGATTTTGTTCAGTTTTTTTGTTGCTTTCTCAAAATATGATAACTTATGATTTAACTTATTTTCTTGGGATTATGGGAGGATATTGTTGTCTCTCTCTCCTTCATGTATGAATTGGTTTGTGAGTAACCTTTGATTTGCATATGTACAAGTTTTTGAAAGACTAGATTAATTCAGTTTTAGTTAATTGAAGGATATGTGTTAGAATGTTTCAATTTTACTCATCTCCTTCTTTTGGGTTCGATTTTAAGAACTGATTTGGGGTTGAATATCCTTTTGATTTTCCTTCATCTTGTTTGAATCTTGGAAAGAGTCCTTTCTTTCTTACCTATTGATTGTTTCCTTGATTCCTATAAAGTGGGTACATGATTGGCTTGGTTATAGCTTGTATTTGTTTCTATTGAGCACATAGGAATACCTTGTAGGTTTCTCTCTATTTGGGAAATGAGGAAATGTTTGGGTAGATGCTATCTTCATTGGAATGAAATTAAGGAATTCGTTATTGGGCTTGCTGTTTTAAAAACTTGTATTAGTTTTTTTTAATACTGCAGTAGTTGCTCTCTTTATTTGATGAGAAGCCTTCTCTTTTGGTCTTTGTCTTTCTAACTTCAATTATATATTTGTATCGAATCATTTTCGACTATGATATTTGTGTTGCAAGCATTGTTAAAATTAGATGTTACTCGGAAGATTTATTTCTGTCCTTTTGGATTTCGACTAAGTTCCTCCTTTCTCTCCTTTCTGAGTTAAGGTATTCATCACTATTATTTTTCAAAATCTGAAGGAAGTTATACCTTGTTCTCCCTCTGTTTGTTTATTCTCTTCTATCATTCCTCCTTGCATGAGATCGACCAGTTTGGTTGTGTTAGCTGAAGGATATTGTAGAGTAAATAATGGGATGAAATACTTCCTTTCTTTTCTTCTCCTTCACAAATTCCTGTTAAGTAGGTAATGAATTTGATGTGTGACTAATTTTAGTTGTATGTAAATGGGATTTATACTTTGTAAAACCTATTAATGATAGAACAAGAAACTTGAGCTAGAGTTGGCTTAAATTTTGAATGATATATTGTAAATCAGGGAAATATTATTAGGATGTTGTTGATTCTTCCTAAATCTTGTTTTAGAGAATGAATATACTTGGTCCTTGTTACTGTTTGATAAGTACGTTAATGTTGGTCATTGGGGATTTTGGATTTCTGGAAGTGTCTCTATTATTGTGGATCATTAGAGCTAACATCTCTCTTCAATTAGGATTGAAAGAATTCAGAAATGAACTATAGGTAAGTGTAGTATGAAATAGATAGATATATTGGATATGACATTACTTATCTGTTGTGATTTCTCTTATGAAACTACTGATTGAAGAGTATTGCTTGATCACGTTCCATACTTAATGTAATGTGGATTGTTCATTTTATCTTCCTTTTATGATCCTTATTCCTTTATGTGATATCAATTTGAATTGATTTAATGTTTCATAAATTAAGAGTTCTTTTTATGAGACAGTTAGTTGAAAGCACATCATTTTAATGTTTAGTGCTTATCATGCTCAGTTCAAAGAACTGACCCGTGCTAGAAAATTTTGCAAATGGATTCCGTAAGTGATAAAATAATACAAGTTATTTTATGATGTTTCTTATCTTTACCTAAAGGATGGATCTTTATTAAGAATTATTATTCTTATTGAATGTAATTGAAAAATGGAAAATTTGTATTCTTGTTTGAGTTTATCAATGTTGATTGGAATGAGTGAACTCTAAAATGTTTAGACTTATAAAATGTATATATTAATTTGAGGAATGGGAAAATGAATTGAGTGTTATTTTTATTTGATGTATCATTCACTTTGGGTTTACTGTAAAGGAAATTTTTAAACTTGTTATGGTTTTCTTGTAAACATATATGTTCGAATCACTTCAGTAAAACTCAAATGAAATTGATAGGAAGGGAATTTATACTTTATTCCTTTATTAAATGTAACTTCTAAGTTGGCATGTATAGATGAACATTGAACTAGGCCACTACAATATATAAGATGAATTTAATAAAAGAGTAAATTACTCATGATTCTTGTATAAAGTAAATGGTAGAAATGAACCCTAATGAATGCAAGTTAAAGGAAGAACCCACATTCTAAGGGGATAAGTAATCAGATAATACCCTTTGAGAATCATACTCAAATAAGGTTCGGAATGAAGAAATCATACTTCCTCTTGTTAAATCAAAGTAGAAAAAGATAATAAAAAAGAAAGAAATATATACATAATAGATAGACTTCATCTTAATGAAGTCTATTATTAAGGAACAAGAATCTAAATTCAATCACGCTTAAACTTGATTAAGTTAAGTAAGAAAATCTTATTGTGGTCTGTTGATTTTGTTTATAAGTCTAAATATTATAATAAGATACCGTGGAATGAAATACAAACCTTCGGGAAGAGGGATTGATTATAGATTTATTTGCATGATAATTATCAATCATTTATGGTTAGCAACCTTAATGAACATAGAAATTAAGGATTTAGCTGAGTTTCTGAAATTAAATCTTAATTAAGAAGATAAGTAAATGTTTAACTTCTTAACTAGATATGTACCTCTAGATGAGGTAATTCCATAGGATGTTGGTACATGCCAACTATAGTAATGTGAAATCATGAAGGCTAGGGTTTTCACGATGGCACGGTGTTAGAGCTGACATGTTGCAACACCCTTCCGAATTGGATCATCTAGATATACATAAACTCGGGCTTGACCTTAGTTTTACTTTAATTCAGTTTAGGAGCATGATTTTGTATAGGGGATAACTCATGATGAGTAAAGGTAACAAGACACGTGAAATCAACTTGGGTTGATTGAGTATTTCTATGTACCCTTAGTCACCGCAAGTGGTTCTCTATACCAATCTATGTTGCTAACCTGGGTTAGGGTTAAACCTTGGAAAAGTGGACTAACGGGAGTTAGTGAAGACCATTCTAGATAACAAATGAAGTGGGGTGAAGGACGTATTCCATTTGACGAGTATGCCATCTAGGAATATGAACATGTACATCATGTGAAAATCTTTGGCCAAAGTATCGTAAAATGTTGGTTACGTTGTCCTAAGTCACCTAGTTTAAGAAGTAGGATTTCAGATGGATATTGGTAACAAATATTCAGATAGTCCTCTTAAATGGAACACTTCCATACCCATAAAAGGGTAAGATAAGTAGTTATACTTAGTATATGATACATTGAATTAACATGAGAGATCGATAAGAAACTGAGTCATGAAATGAGAGATCAATAGTTCACTGAGTCATTATAGCTTCATATGGTTATCTGTTATGAGATTGATTGGAGTGGAATGTGTGTTCTAAATTATGATCATTTAGAAAAGAGAACCTTATTTAACAACTTGAAATGTGTGTTCTAAATAATGATAATTTAGAATAGAGAGCACTATTCAAAAAAAAATTCCCTTGTTTTAAAAGCTTTAAAATGGGAATGTTACATCTTGGTATCAGAGCTAAAGGTTACATCTCTTGGAACCATTATGTCCATAATCTGATAATACTTAAATTTTCTTGTTCACAAAATATGCTTATAACAAGAGGAAATGCTACAAACAACCCACCGCCTGGTGGAGAAGTAATTACTGCTAAAAAACATGATGAGATCCTTGCTTCCCTGGTTGACACATGGGATTGTTTGGCTATACTAGAAGAATAAGTTATAGGAAATGAAGAGGAGGAAGAAGATGATGATAATGAAAATCAACCACCTCCTATGGACAAAACCAATGGGGGAAATATGTGTGTTGATAATAGTAATGTAAACATAGTTAATCAACCAGAAAATAAAAAAGGCGAGATTAACAACATAGAACTCACCAGTGATATAAAAATAATAAGTGCTACAAATTTTTGATAGAACTAAACTTGGGGATGGGGCTGAGAACTGGCTCAGTGAAATGGATAAGTAATTTGCAATAAGAAACTTATCTCAGAGGAAATGAAGGCCAATTTGGGGAGCATATCAACTTTCTCATGAGGCATCTTCATGGTGGGATAGCTATAAGGCTGAGCTGAATATTGTCAAAACAGACATAACTTAGAACCAATTTAAAAGTTACTTTAGGCAACATGGTGGCTGTCTCAACTTTATCATGATTAAAAAATGACTAAATTTTATAACTTATCTTAGGGAAAGGTGAACTATGACAGAGTACTAAGAAAGGTTTACTAAGCTCCTTATGTACATGCCTTAGTATAAAAACTGACGAGAAGTTCAAGATACAAATATTTATCATGGGATTACATCCCATTATAGGTGCAGTGAGGTGGATATTTCATAGTCCAACCACTATAGAAGGGGTTGTTGAAAAAATCCATAAGGCAAGAACAAAAATTAAGGGCAATATTTGTTCATATGAAGGAGATTAAGAAGAAGGTTCCAAACTCTTCATTGTCTCTTGCAGCTAAAAAGGGACCACGGAAGAGGTTTTATATGAAAAACAAATTTTCCACTGATAATAATAAGAAAACAGCAACAAACAAACCTAGTGCTAGTATACAGAACATCTTTGTCAAGAACAATAATAATGGACATAAGTCCTATGGAAGCCTGAATGATAACTTCAAGGCTAGAAATAAATTTGAGCCTAGGAAGGGGCTTGTTGGAGGCTATTTTAATTTTGGCAAGGATGATTACGTGAGTCATTTCCCTTTAAAGAATGATAACTGTAATCAGTAACATAGGATAAACATTACAGTAGCTGATAAACAAGATGAAAAGTAAGTCACACCCATAGAAGTTTTAGGTAAGTTATTTTGTATACCTATTACTAAACTGTTTGATACTAGAGCTACTGAATGTTTTATTTCTAATAATTTAGCTTCGAAATAAAAAAATAAAAGCTGAAATAATGGATAAATCATGGGTTGTACATTATGGAAATAATGTTGTTTAGACAATTAGTATGTGCCTTTTTGGGGCAATCCTTGACTTGCCTATGTTATTCCACAAAATTTGACCTTTTTGTTGCTCCTTTGAGGGTCATATGATATAATCATAGGTGTTAATTGGCTAGCTGAGAATAAGGAAAAGGTTGAATGTTATGAAAAAAAGATTAGTTTTTTTGATGACCTACAGAAAACAACAGTCATTCAGGGTGTAAAATGTGAGATTTGAGTTAGGAAACTGACAATTATGTAACTTAAAAAGGCCAAAAATAGAGGTTGTACCTTGTATGCAATAAAAATATTAGAAAATACTAAAGAAGGTAATAACTTCATGGAAATATATCCGTTGTTGATAAATTATAGTGATGTGTTTCCAGAGGAGTTACTGGGTCTTCCACCCAAACGAGAGTTTGACTTCACAATCAAGATCAAACTAGGAACTAAGCCTATATCCAAGGCACCTTATAGAATGACTACCCTTGAAATGGTAGAGCTTAAAGCTCAGTTGTAGGAACTTTTTTCAAAGGGTTTTATTAGATCTGAGAATCTCACCTTGGGGAGCACTGGTAGTTTTTTGTGAAAAAGAATGATGGAACACTTAGATTGTGCATTGATTACATAATTTTGAACTAGGAAACAATTAATAACAAATATCCACTTTCTATAATTGATGATCCATTTGATCAGATGCGTTGTGCATCTAGTAGTACTTTAAAATAGACCTTCATCCTGGGTATCATCGGTTGAGAATAAAAGAGGAAGACATTCATAAAACAAATTTTAGAACAAGGTATAGGCATTATGAATTCACAGTTTTGCCTTTAGGGTTAACGAATACACCTTCCAATTTTATGAATTTGATGAATAATATTTTTTAAGAATACTTGGAAAAATTTGTGCTTGTATTCTTGGACGATATTATTATATACTCTAAAAGCATTGAAGAACATCATAAGCATCTGAAGATGGTTTTAGAAATATTGAGAAAGATAAAAATGTATAGTAAGTTTGTCTAAATGCTCCTTATATGATACAGAAGTGCATTATTAGGGTCACGTTATAAGAAAGAATGAAATAGCAGGTAGATCACTCAAAGATAGTAGCTATAACTAAGTGGCCTGCACCCAATAATGTACATGAGGTTAGAAGCTTCATGGGTCTTATTGGCTACTATATAAATTTTTTTAAAGACTTTTCTAATATTGGTGCACCAATAATTTCATTATAGAAGAAAGAAAATAAATTTGTTTGGAATGAAAAATGCGAATATGCTTTTAAGATTCTAAAGGATCAGTTAACTACATCACACTATTTTGACTGTATCTCATCCTAATGGAGACTTTACTATTGTAATGGATGTATTTGGTGAGGATCTTGGAGGTATTCTATTACTGAATGATCATGTCATAGCTTATGAAAGTAGACAAATCAAGTTACATGAACAAAATCATGTTGTACATGACCTAGAGCTTGCTGCCATTGTTCATGCACTTCAAATATGAGGCATTATATTCTTGGTAGGCCTTTTGAACTAAAAACTGATCATCTTGGGTTGAAGTATATTTTTACTCAACCAAATATAAATGCAATACAATGAAAGATGGTTAGAATTTTTATTTCAGTATGAATTTTCCACATAAGTTACATTAAATGGAAAGGAAAATAGAGTAACAGGTTCTCTAAGTCGTAGGAAACACATTTCTTCTCTTATAACATTAAGAACTCAATTTAAAGATGAAGAGAAAATTTACATGGAATTTGATTCTTATTTTCACCAAGTAAATAAAACACTTGCTATAGATCCAAATGATGTGAGATATAAAGGTTTTCATTTTGACAATGAAGGAATTTTGAGGCTTGAAAACAGGGTATACATACCTTTGGAAAATGATTTAAGAAAGTAATTATTAGTTGAATTTCACAACTTCACCTTTTTCTGGTCACCTTGGCATTACAAAGATGCTTGCTGATATAAAATAACAATATTTATGGGAAGGGATGAAAAAGGATGTGATGGAATTTTTGACACACTTCTTAGAGTGTCAACATGTTAAAGCGGAACATATGCATCTAGTTAGTTTACTGTACCCTCACAGCATTTCGCAGTACAAATGGTAAGTGATAAGTATGGATTTTGTTCAGGGGTTTCCTATGTCAAAAAATAAACATGATGTTATTCTAGTTGTTGTCGATAAACTAAAAAATGTAGAACACTTTATTTTTGGTAATCTAAAGGATGATGCACCTGTGTTAGCAAGAAGATCTGTGCATGAGATTTTCAAGCTGCATGGAGTACTTGAATTGATAATATCATATAGAGATCCATGAATGACATCAAGATTTTGGAAAATGATTAATGCATCCCTAAGAACTAAACTGAATTTCAGTTTAGTGTATCACCCAGAAACGGATGGACAGACTAAAAGAGTTAATCAAGTTTTGGAGGACATGTTACAAATATATTACATGGACCAGCAGTATAAATGGGAGGAGTACTTTCTATTAGTTGAGTTTGCTTATAATAAGATGTATCATTCCTCTCTGAAAATGGTACCTTTCGAAGCATTATACAAAAGGAAATGCAGAACCGCTGTTAGTTGGGACAACATTGAAGATAGAGAGGTGATATGACTTTAAATCCTTACAAAAAAGGAATAAAAAGTTAAAATGATTCATGAACACTTGAAGGAAGTTGTCGATAGGAAAAAGAGTTATGTAGATTTAAAGTGGGTTGATAGGAAATTTGAACTTGGTGAGAAATTCCTTCTTCAGGTTAAGATGAAAAAGAGTTCAATAAATTTTGGTAAGGCTGCCAAGTTATCACCTTGTTATGTGGGACCCTTTGAAATTGTTGAAGTAATCAACCCTATAGCTTATCGTTTAGCTTTACTTCCTGATTTTATCACAAATGCATGATGTTTTCCATATTTCTTTGATTAAGAAATATGTTTCAGATTTATCACATGTGTTGAATTGAAATTCCTTATAGGTCCAAGACCTAGGAATAATCATGTTTAAGCCCATTCGAGTGCTGGAAACTTGCCAGTTGCACTTAAGAAATTGTGAAATAAGTCAATTTTAAGTCCAGTGGGACAATTTTAATGAAGAAAGTACAACCTGGGAAAATCTTGAAGAAATGAGAATAGCTTTTCCATGTTTGTTTGATTAGAATTGATTATGAAAATAGATACAATATGAAAAAATTATTCATGTTTTGATGTTAAATCTGCCAAACTTGGGTAGATACTAAACTATTTGACAACTATTTTAAATACTGTTATGAAAACTTGAATTTTTAAATTATTAGTTCTATTTTGAACATGTGAATGGAAGGACAATAATTAATGTCTTTTTTCTAAACTCCTTAATGGTTTGATTAAGTTAATCATTGGGATGCTGATTCTTTTAAGGAAGGAAGGTATATAATGTCTTCAGTCACGATTGTTACCATGATGACTTCCACCTTTGACATTACAAACATGTTGACACGTGATTTGTTCTTGGGAAGGTGTATTTTTTTTACAGATGAAAAGCATGTTTACAATGCATGAAGTTATTACCATTTTCAGAATTCATGCTTGAAGTAATTACGTTTACTGGGAAATAAAGTCATTATGCACTACGAACTATAAGTTGAAAATCTGTACTGTTATTTTCATATTTACCATATGATAATAGTACACAACATGAATCAATTCCATTGATCTAAGTTATTCTTCAGTTCTTCTTTATTTTCATATTGTAAACTGACACTCTGAATGAAATGTATTATGGAACTAAGTTATGTTTTTTCGTAACTTGTAAAGGACCTAGCTTGAGGTATCCTTATTTGGCATGATGCTGCAAACAGTAAGTTGTGACCTCCTTTATAGATGTTTCGTAATGATGAGTGATGTGAAGAGATTGGGAATCTATTATTGGGCTATTAATGCAAATATCCTAACCTCGGTCAGAATGGTTAAAGCTATTTAGATATGACCTAAATGATAATGTTTTATCCTAATTGGATTTTTAACCAAAGGTAACAATACTTACCTAGGACCTATTACTAAACCACTATGGGTTACATCCTTAAACTATGTTATAGTGTCGTACCCTATATGGATTATAATCTAAGGTTAATAACCTAACCTAAGGTAATATGTTAGTAACCCATGGGGTTTTGGAAATAACCTAAGGTAAATTCTAATGACCTAAGAACTAAGGTGGAAACCTAAATAATGTTTAGGTGATCTAAACTATTACTAAGCATAAAGGGGTCCTAAGGGTTATGTCACATGTGGGAATTTGGTGGCAATAGTTTTCAACGCATTAATGAGGATTAGATTTCAGTCCTTACATCTTGATGTGCCAAGTTTGGTTGAGGCAGGGAAGGTTGGTAAGATGCCTAGCTGACATCATTACTAAATTTAAAAGTCATGGTAATTTTTGAATTTAAATTCACCAAATTTTAATTGGTGGTGGCATAAGGAAAGAGGAGGGAATAGGAATTTAATGCATTTAACGACATCGATTTCAGCAAGGAAACTACCTAGGAAAGATGTGAAACGGGTTTTATGGGAAGTTTTTTGGTCATTTGATCATTTTGGTTTTTGCTCTGCATGTGTGTTCTAGTTCTTCGAACCAACAATTCCATTTTTTTACCCTTTGTGATCTTGGGTATCTTCAAGCTATTTCTGATCCTGTGGAAGAAAAAGGGGAAGTTGGGTAGAATTAGTTGTTGATGTTTTTTTGGAAACAAGAGTTTTTTGAGAGGCTCGGCTGGATATCTTCTAAAATTCAAAAGAAAACACTATTAGGCATGATAGCCTCTTCTTATTAAATATTAATTCTTTGTAAACGTCTTCATTAAAAGAACTCTGCTCTTAAAAGCAATTGGTTTTGCAGAAATTATTATGGTGTATTTTGTTGTATTCTTCTGTTTGAACTTGTTGTTTGGAAAAGATTTGGTATGGGTATTTCCATGTTAATGTTTGGGTTGATCATTTTATATCTTTTTCTAAAACTAGATATAGCCAAATTTGTGTGAACTTCTGATTTCCCATGTAAAAATGGATTAAGGGAAAATAATGGTTGTTGATAAAAATTTGATATGGGACTGTCTCCATTTGTTAAAGGAGAAGGTAAAAAAAATTGATTGATGTCTTTTCAGTGCTGAAACCTGAAGTGTTGCTTTGAAATACTATTTTTACTTCTATGATTATACTGAATTCGGGTCTTCAGATTTAACACTTGTGTGTTTAGTTTTTGTCTCAAAATGACATTTGAAAACAACAGTGATATGCTGACGCCTTCTAGGTTTAACACTTTTTAATTTGTGAACTTTATGAAATTGTTTAGAAAGAATCTCATTCGGAATTGTTCTTCCTTTCTCAAAATCTGGTAAATATGATTTACTCCTCCATCTAGAACTATGTGAGGGTATTTTTGTTTCTCCCATCTTCATGTTATGATATACTTTGTGAATACCCTTTTGATTTAGACTTCATTCCATGATGTTGTTGAAGAAACCATTAACTTAGCGGGACTCTAGATTAGTTCAATTTTTACACGTTATTTAAAGGAAATAAGTTGGAACTCTTGTTCTATTGGTACCCTTCTCCTTTCATTATGATCTGTGAGGATTGACTTGAAGTTAATTCACTTTGATTACTTTCACTTAAATAGAATGTTGGATTGAAATTCATTCCTTCATATCTTAAAATGACTGTTTCCTTGATCCTTATGGAAGTGAAGAACATGGTTGGCTTCACTGTAATATTGTCATTCATTCCCCTTGGGTGCATAAGAATGCCTGATAGGTGTTTTCTTTTTTTGTTATAATGAGGTTACATCTATTGATATATTTATGTTTTCTCTAAAATGAAGTTATGGATTTAATTATTGAGCTTGTCCCTCTTTGAAAAATCGTGTTGAGAGAAATACATACTGCAGTAGTAACTCTCTTTATTTGATAATAAGCCTTCTATATAGGCTTTGTATTGCTTTATTTCATATATATATATATATATGGATATCATATATTGGCTATGCTATTTGTGTTGCAAGTATTGTTAGAAATAGATGTTTCCTGGGAGAACCTCTCTCTCAGTCCTTTTATATTATTGACTGTGTTCCTCCTTTCTCACTCTCTCCTTTATAAGTTAAAGTAATATTCATTGTTGATCTCTAGGAATTAGAAAGAAAATATATTGTCTTTTCTCCTTTATGATCTGTGGAATATAATCTCTTCTATCATTCCTCCTTGCATGAGATCAAATAGTTCGGTTGTGTTAGCTGAAGGAGATTGTAGAGTAAATAGTGGGATGAAATACATCCTTTATTTTCTTCTCCTTCAAAAATTCATGTTAAGGAGGTAATTAATTTGATGTGTGAATGCTTTCGGGTGTTTGTAAATGGGATTTATACTTTGCAAAATCTGTTAATGATAGAAAAAATAAACTTGAGCTAGACTTGGCTTAATTTTAGATGATATATTTTAAATCAGGGAACTATTATTAGGATGTTGTTGATTCTTCCTAAATCTTTTTTTAGAGAATGAATATGCTTGGTCCTTGTTATTGTTTGATAAGTACGTTAATGTTCTTCATTGGGTATTTTGGATTACTGGAAGTGTCTCCATTATTTGGATCATTAGAGATAACATCTCTATTCAATTAGGATTGAAAGAATTAAGAAATGAACTATAGGTAGCTATAGTATGAAACAGATAGATAGATTTGATATGGCATTACTTATCTATTGTGATTTCTCTTATGAAACTACTGATTGAAGAGTACTGCTTGATCATAGTCCATACTTAATGTAATGTGAATTTTTCATTTGATCTTACTTTTATGATCCTTATTCCTTTATGTGATATCAATATGAATTGATTTATTGTTTCATAAAAGAAAAGTTATTTTTATGAGACAATTAGTTGAAAGCACATCATTTTAATGTTTAGTGATTATCATGATCAGGTCAAAGAACTGACCCGTGCTAGCAAATTTTGTAGATGGATTCCGTAAGTGATAAAATAATACAAGTTATTTTATGATGTTTCTTATCTTTACCTAAAGGTTGGATCTTTATGAAGAATTATTATTCTTATTGAATGTAATTGAAAAAGGGAAAATTTCTATTCTTGTTTGAGTTTATCAATGCTTAATGGCACAAGTGAAGTTTGAAATGTTTAGACTTGTAAAATGTATATTTTACTTTGAGGAATGGGAACAGGAATTGAGTGTTATTTTTATTTGATGTATCATTCACTTTGGGTTTACCGTAAAGGAAATTTGTAAACTTGTCATGGTTTTCTTGTAAACATATATGTTTGAATCACTTCAGTTAAACTCAAATGAAATTTATAGGAAAGGAATTGATACTTTATTCCTTTATTAAATGTAACTTCTAAGTTAGCCCGTATAGATGAACATTCAACTAGGCCACTACCGTATATAAGATGAATTTAATAAAAGAGTAAATTACTCATGATTATTGTATAAAGTAAATGTCATCAATGAACCCTAATGAATGAAAGTTAAAGGAAGGACCCACGTTCTAATGGAATAAGTAATCAAATAATACCTTTTGAGAATCATACTCAAATAAGGTTCATAAGGAAGAAAGCATACTTCCTCTTGTTAAATCAAATTAGAAAAAGATAATTGAAAACAAATAAATATATACATAATTGATAGACTTTATCTTAATGAAGTCTATTATTAAGGAACAAGAATCTAAATTCAATCATGCTTAAACTTGATTAAGCTAAGGTAATCTTACTCTAGTATGTTGATTTTGTTTATAAGTTTGAATCTGATAATAAGATACCGTGGAATGAAATACAAACCTTCAGGAAGAGGGATTGATTGCAGATTTATCTGCATGATAATTATCAATCATTTATGGTTAGCAACCTTAATGAACATAGAAATTAAGGATTCAGTCGGGTTGCTGAAATTAAATCTTAATTAAGAAGATAAGTAAATGTTTAAATTCTTAACTGGATATGTACTTCTAGATGAGGTGATTCCATAGGATGTTGGTACAAACCAACTACAATATTGTGACATCATGAAGGTTGGGGTCTTCATGATGGCACAGTGTTGCAGCTGACATGTCGCAACACCCTTCCGAATTGGATCATCTAGATATGCATAAACTCATTCTTAACCTTAGTTGTACTTTAAATTAGTTTAGGAGCATTCTTTTGTATAGGTGGTAACTCACTATGACTAAAGGTAACTAGACACACGCAATCAACTTGGGTTGATTGAGTATGTCTATGTACCCCTATTCACCATGAGTGGTTCTCTATACCAATTTATGGTTCTAACCTAGGTTAGGGTTAAACCTTGGGTAAGTGGAATGACATGAGTCAGTGAAGACCATTCTAGATAATAGATGAAGTGGGGTGAAGGATGTATTCTGTTTGACGAGTATGTCGTCTAGGAATATGAACATACACACCATGTGAAAATCTTTCGCCAAAGTATCGTAAGCTACTGGTTGCATTGTCCTAAGTCACCTAGTTTAAGAAGTAGGATTTCAAATGGATATTAGTAACAAATATTCAGATAGGCCTCTTAAATGGAACATTTGCATACCCAGAAAAGGGTAAGAAAACCAAGTATACTTATTATACGATACATTGAATTAACATGAGAGATTGGTCAGAAATCGATTCATGAAATGAGAGATCGATGAATCTCCAAGTCATGAAATGAGAGATCGGAAGTTCACCGAGTCATTACAGCTGCATATGGTTATTTGTTATGAGATTGATTAGCATGGAATGTGTGTTCTAAATTATGATCATTTAGAACAGAGAACATTATTTAACAACTCAAAATGTGTGTTTTAAATTATGATAATTTAGAACAGAGAACACTATTAAAAAAAAATCCCTTGTTTCTAAAGCTTTAAAATGGGAATATTACATGATACAACCATCAAGTCTATTCTTACGCAACAGGAGTTTGGAACTAAGCAATGCAATTGGGTAGCAAAGGTTTAGGAATATGACCTTGATATAAAGCCAATTAAGCTAGTTCGGGGAAAAGGCTTGTGTGAACTTATTGCTAAGGGGTGAAGAATTGTCCACAAAATCAGTTGATATTCTTGTTGTTATCTTTCTCAGTTTAACAGATGAGTAGTATGTTGATATTGCACATTTTATTACTTATGGAGAATGTCCATCCTACTTGAGTGCTAAGGAAAAGAGAGCTATTAAGCTAATGTATGCACAGTATGTATTGTGGGAAAATTCTTTATTCAAGTAAGGAATTGATGGAATATTCCTAAAGTGTGTGGAAAAAGAGCAACAGAAGAAGTTGTTTTCAGCTTTTCATGATATAACTTTTAGAGGGAATTTCTCTTCTGTTGTCACTTCTCACAAGATTCTTCATGCAGGGTACTATCATCCTACATTATTTCACGATGCATCAAAATGGATAGGGAAGTGTGAAACATGTCAAACTTTTTTTGGGAGACCTAAATTGGTTTCTTTACCACTCAAACTAGTAATAATTGATGAACATTTTCAACAATGGGGATTGGAGTTTATTGAAACTCTTAACCCACTTTCCAGTGCTGGGCATACTCACTTGCTAACTACTATATATTACTTCAAAAAGTGGGTAGAGTTTATTCTAGTCAAAAGTACTACTTCTAAGGTGGTGTGTAATTTCTTGAAAGAGAACATCTTGATAAGGTTTGGGGTACCAAACAAAATTTTGACTGATAATGCTTCTAATTTTTCTTCTTTCAAGATGATGGATTTATTTTATGGCTATGGAATCTCCCTTGCTCATTCTTCAGACTATTAACCCCAAGGGAATGGACAAGTAGAATCAACAAATAATAATTTGGTAACCATCGTTTGGAATCTTGTCAATGAATCTCAAAGGAATTGGCACAAGAAACTCTATGATGCTCTCTGGGAAGATAGAATTACCCCCAAAAGAGAAATTGGGATGTCTTCATTTCAGGTGGTGTATGGTGTTGAAGCTCAGTAGCCAGTAATAGTGGAATTACCAGCCTTGCACTTAATGAAGGCTATTGAGGATACAAGTTTCATCAGTTCATTGGATAAGAGGATCATGTATCTCCAGAAGTTGGATGAAGAAAGGATGCAAGTTTTTAATAGAATCTCAGCTCATCAATTGAAGTTGAAGGCTTTGTTTGACAAGAAGGCTAGATATAAATATTTTCAAGTGGGAGACATTGTTTTTCTGTGGGAAAAAAGACATGAACCTCGAGGAAGCCATGGTAAGTTTGATTCTCTTTGGCTTGGTCCTTTCAAAATCAGACACTTTGCTAGATAAAATTCTTTCTATGTGGACTATATGGATGGATATTCTCTCCCACTTCCTTATAGTGGGCCATATTTGAATTTTTACAAGTCCTAGGTGATTAGGTAGTCTTTCTGTATATTATGTACAATGTTTTGTTTTTGGTCTTTCATTTTGGTTTGTTTCCCTTCTGTGTGTGTTGTCCTCTATATTTCTTTGTCTTTGACTCCATTTTACCAATGGACAAGGCACTGGTCTACTTTCCAAGAGTTTTTATTTTTTTCTTGATCTTTCCTCATTCCTTTGTCCAAGTCAAGTCAACCCCAGAAAGAGCTAGTTGTTGTCACCCTAAAAATTCTCCTCTTTGTGAAAGACAGAATTTAAAAATTTTGAGTTGGTGCCTTTGAGAAATGTCTAAACAAAGTAAGAGGTTTGGAAAGATACAAAAATCATGCTTTGAAGTCTTTTTAGTGTTGTGCAGGTGAACCGTATTTTTCTGTCTCTCATGTCCCAAGTGTTGGTGCTCATTTACAATCTCACCCTTTTCATTTAAAATTTACAGTCTGCATGCTTTGATGTATTTTCTGTCTCCCTATATGGATGTGTGAAAATATTTACTTTCATTTGGGTGTTGTTGTAGATCCTTTTCTATGTTCGTGGATCACATTAAGCCTGATATTATTTGAAATTTCTTTGTCCATGAGGAAAAATTTGAAATTTGGGCGTGAATGATGGGGTTTCCCCTACATTTTTATTTTTCCACAGTCACATCTTCCCTGTCAAATTTTTTCCCGACGTTTGCGAATACGTGGCCATCTCTAATTGGATGTGGCATGGCGGGTTTATTTGGTGAATTTGTCACTTTTTATTATATTTGATAAATGTCAAGTTGGTCCCATGGCTTGATGAATTCTAACTGGACATTCAAAATTATCAAGCGGCATAAGTAAATTCTTACTTTAGCCCCAAAAGGTGTACACATGGCGAAAGTCAAGTGGTTGCGGGAATGCGGGCCCTTTTTGTGTTTTAATGCATTATGGGGAAAAGTGGTTGCGGGAAGGTGGGCCCTTTTTGTGTTTTGAGAAATTATGGAAAAAGAGGTAAAATTATAAAAGTGAGCCGTGAATCTACCATTGAAAAGTCAAAAGTGGGGAGGTGGGTCACCGGGGCACTTTGAAGATTTTTGGTTTTGTTTTGAAAAAGGAATAAAAGTGTAAAAGTGAGCCGTAACTTCACTAGGGTCTTGAGCCCACATTAAAAAGTAGAAAGTGGGGAGGTGGATCATCAGGGCACTTTGGAAATTTTGGCTTTGTTTGTAAAAGAAGTAAAATTGTAAAAGTGAAGCACGACCCTGATGGTGCCTAGGTAAAGCCACGTGTTGAGCCTACATTGAAAATTCAAAAGTGGGGAGGCGGATCGTCGAGTTACTTTGGATATTTTTGGTTTTGTTTTGAAAAAGGAATAAACGTGTAAAAGTGATTCGTAACTTTGTTGGGGTCTTGAGCCCGCATTGAAAATTCAAAAGTGAGGAGGTGGATCGTCTTGGCACTTTGGAAATTTTAGCTTTGTTTGCAAAAGAAGTAAAATTATAAAAGTTATCCGCGACCCCGTTGACGCCCAGAAAAGTCAAGTGTCAAGCCCACATAAAAATCAGATGGGTAGGCCAAAATGTATAAAAATACACAATCTGTATAAAAATCACAAAATACAAAAGATCCCCCTAGGCCATCTTTAGCTAAACTCTCTTCCACATGGACGGCTCATTTTCGAAGTTGAAAAAACAAGATTAACAGTTGTGATGCAATGCATATGGTTCTATCGTTTATAATATTCTGATTAAAATAATTTGAACCGAATCTAACCATTTCTTGTAAGCTATTTGTTGGGATCTCCACGCCATTATTAAAGGCTAGATCCTAATACTCTTGAGATGTTATAGATTTAAAAGTAATCAAAATAGAGATTTTCCCTCGCCTCTTATTTGTATCTACTATCCCTTCTTTCCTTATCTGAAATTCATGAATCATCAATCTTTCATTGCTAAGAAACTTTGTGTTCTTATGTTATGATTTCTGGAACTTTGTGTCTGTGGAATTATATCTGATATTTTCATGTGAATGATTCTATTCTACATTCCTTTGATCAGTACGTATAAGGTTATATTCTACTATCTATATTTCCTGAAAGTACTGTTATGTTCTACTCTCTTATCTCCTTGTTCTTCTATCTCTGTGTATTGATTAATCTTTATTGGCATAAAACATTTCAAAGTATCATGGGTCATCATTAATATTAAAGTTGTACATTTGTATATAATCTTTGTTATTTTCTTTCAATAAGGGAACCTCTCCCATAAAGAGGAGGGACTTGTTGTCCCCTGACTGTTGATTGTTAAAGTACTATATTAAGAACCAACACTCCTTCACCAAGCTTATTTGTGTGGCTGATAGAACCTTTCAGAGAACCAAAATACCCAAGGAACTAGCTCCATTTGAGCCCAAAAAACCCATAATACACTGCAGAAGACATATTTTTCCATTTTTTCTTTGTTTTTCAACTAAGTATGAGACTAAGGGGTTATGCAAAGGGAAGGGGAATCCTTAAAGCATTGAACTTATCCATTTTATCATTTTCACCCTTTTCAAGTCCAAATAATTATTGTAAGTTATTAAAATACCTTAGGGGGGATTTTGAAAAAAAAATCTCTAGATGTATATTGAAGGGCTTAGGATCCCCATGAGCGACGAAGACTTTTCCTAGATGGATAAATCTAACCTCTTGGAACAAGATGGAAGGAATGACCTTCATTATGTGAATCCATGGTTTTACTAAGAGCATATTATAGATTTTTTCCTTATTGATAATGTAAAACTTAGTTAGAATGTTTTTTGGCCCAACGGAAACATGAAGGACTATGGTTATAATTGAGGTATCTTTAAGACTATCATATCCTCGTAATGTGTTTATACTGGAGGAGAAATTAATCTCCCCATATCCCAACTTTTGTAAGAAATAAAATGGGACTAAATTCACAGTATCCTTGTAATCGATCATGGCTCTCTTAATTCAGCTGTAAATCCACACTTGCAAGTATAACACAGGATCTCCTCTTCAGGCTATTTCTACATCAGAGGGCATCTTGTTTATATCAAACAAAAACTCGGTATCCATGTAATTTTACCCTATAGGATGGATGCTAAAGTCTATATAATTTATTTGAGCCTCATGCAGAGGTGTAACATGGATTATATGACCAATACCCAATGCATATAGTAAAATAGAACAATGCGCTAGGGACTTCTTCAACAAATCTAAAATGAAATGTGAGAAAAGGTCTTTTTTAATTCTGAAATCAAATTATAAGCTTCTACAAGTTTTGAGACTATAGGGGTGTCATCCTGTAAGAGGGAATGTGTGGTAAGAGGTTGTGAATTTTACACCTTTTTCTAAATCATTGCGTTCATTTCTTTCTCAATTTCTAATTTGAATAGTCCCAAAATATTGGTCTTGCTTCTTGGGTCTAGGTTAGAGGCAACTCAAGAATTGCCAAAATTTGAGGCTTCATGGTTATTGGTCCCAATAGTAATACCCATGTTCACATTTTGAGAACCTAATTTTTTTTATCTTTAGAACATTTAGGAAATGGGTGTCGATAGATTCCTAGGTTTACATTCTAAGGTGCTACGGGTCCTTTATAATTAGGTTGCAAAGATCCCTCAGTATTTGCTAGAAACATATCCACGAAGATTTTCCGTTCATTTTCTCAGAGGATTTGAATGAACTTGTTGTAGTCTCTACAAGATCATTCATCATTACCAACAACATGGTGAAAAACATAATATAGATTAGGATCATAATCCCTCGGCCTTTGATTCAGGTTTTGTTGTTTTTTATAACCTCAATTATTGTTTTGAAACTCATTTTTTAACTGTAATTTGTTGTCCCTTAGCCAGGATTTTGATATTGTATTTAGATTTGGGATTCATCTTGTCGAGGGGGAGGATGGCTAAAATCAACCATGTTGAAAGAGGGGGTAGAATTAGATCTTACCTGATTCCCCATGTTATTGTTATTATGGTTATTCTTACCATTATTTGTAAAACCATTATTCTTTACTTGGTTGGTAACACCATCCATAGTAACACCATGATTATGATTCAAGATCTTGGGTCCTTGGTTATTGGTTCCATTATTTTGAAAGTTTGTTTTTTTTTTATTAGGAGATACCAATTTTCCATTGAGACCATAGATATTATATGCATTGTCAATAATGGCTTGGTCAATGAAAATAGTAGCTTCCAAAACTTCCTTATAACTACAAAAAGGAAACTTTTGCACTTCATCCTTGGTTTCTTGATTGAGTGAATGGAGGAAGAGGTAACAAAGTTCCATTTGGTCCATGTTAGGTGAAATTTTAGAGGAGTAAATAACTTGATGCCATCTTTGAATGAAATGAGTGGAAGATTTGTTTTATTCTTGTTTAATGTGCAAGAACTCTATGATTCCAGTTTGTAACAACTTTTTCATATCAAAATATTTGATGAATTCAGAAGTAATTTGTTTGAAGGAATGTATGGAAGCCTTAGGATTTTGATAGTACCAATCCAAAGTGATTCCTTCGAGGGTCTTTGGAAATATTTTAGTCACTAATGCATCCCAAGGAAGTAATTCCCTAATGACAATGGCTTAGGATTTGATGTGATCATTTGATTTGGCATCAGGAAATGTGCATAGAAGAATGACACCTCATATGGTGAAATTAGTGGGTTCCTTCAAGTATTCAATGTAAGTTCCCATCACATAATATTCCACCATCAAAGCTCCTTGATGATGGGGAGGAGGAGGATTTAGATAAGCTATAGTGTAAGCATTGGCTAGAGCATATGGAGTTCCGTAGAATGGTACAAATGAGCCAAGGAACTGATACATATCTAATTGTGGGGACTTTGAGTAAATATGTAGATAATAAGGAATAACATTAGGAAATGCATTCATGAATGTCTTGTTATAAAATCCTTCATTATTGGGAGTGGTGTATGGGAAATAATTTATAACCAACCCTTGTGTGAGGTAAATGTGAGATAGGTAAGGACCCATCCCTAGTGTGTTAGATATTGTAAGAATACACCTGTGTTTGATTAAACTAGATAATATTGTTACATAAGATATTTCATTAGTTGCATGTTGGTAGGGGTGTATCTTTTATTTCCTATGAGATACACCTTATTCTTCCCCATTGTGAAAGTTGGCTGCGGAGTTTGGGCACACTCTAACTCTCTAATCCTCCCTACTAAGGTATAAATGAAATCATTTGGAAAGGGTTGAGCCCCCTTTTTAGGTACATGTTGTGTGGGTTTTGGTTGAGGGGAAATGTGATACCCTGTGTAGACACCAAAATTAGGTTACCGCTTCCCCTTCACCTTACATATACATTAATTTAATTACCCACAATTAAATTAATGCCCACTCCCACAATATTCATTATTTAATTATCTTAATTAAACTAATTTAAACCTCACCTAGATACCTCACCCCCACCACCTCACTTAGAAACCTCATCACAAACCTATTCTTAACATGTTCCCCTTTTACTTGGACTCAATATCCACTTATCATAACTAACTAAGACTTAGTCTTACCTACCTTGATTAACTAAGACTTAGTTCAACCCTAAAATCACATGCCTATTATTCCTCTAACCATATTCCTACTCATCTAAGCACAAAATTCTGTTTTGATCATGATAATGGACATAGCTGGCCAAAAAAATTGCCAAGATATGCCATTTTTAGTAAACCTATGATATCCCGCCTAAACCGACACTGATCAACCTGAAACCGATGCCGGTAACCCGAAACTATCATCGGTTACCATATATTCACTTTAGTAACATTTTTTGGGAGGTTGGCCACATTTTTCAAGTTTTGGAATGAAGGAGATCTACATGCAAGCAAGAACTAGAGCCCTTTTGCACATCCAGATAGCCATATCCAACACTAAGACAAATCTTAAGGTATTTGCATTCACGGTAGCATTCTGAGAAGCACTTCCATGGTACTGAAAACCATTTCATAGATCAACCATCACTATCACCCAGCCATCAACCTGTAAACACCAGTAAGTGTGTCTCTAACCTTCTTCATTTCATACTTATTCAGATTGCAAAGTTTCTTCATCTCTATTCATCAGCATCCATTTGCATTTTCATCCCACCCCTTTTACCTTCATGTGAATCCAACCATTCCATCACCCACAATAATTTAATCACCTATACCTGATTCCTGAATATCTTTGATTACTCCCCATACCTGCATAGACCTAACCATTATCCTTACCATCCCTGTTTAATCTCAGACAAACCACCAAAACCATGATTATTTGAGTTCTTATCATCCCACCTCTACATATTCTAGTTACCTATAACCGTCGTCGGTTCTTCCTCAACTGTCATCGGTCATACCCAACTGACGTCGATCTCTGTAGTTGGTAATCCTATCAATAACAAAAACCTAATAACCTCCACCCAAGTAACCTAAACTACCCAGAACTTGACCCTGACTTGTTCCAGTACCTTGACCATCTACCCTACTTTAGATCTGATCATAACCTAGCCTATTATATTAAATTTGTTCATTGTATTTGAATGAGACACCTAAATCATATCAACTACAATAGGACCTTGTTTAGTTACATCATTTCTTGCATAAAGTTATATTAAATAGTGGGTTGACTTCCACCAAGGAAGTATCACACTTCCTAGATCTAGCACATGCTAGGCAACACACTGACATATATTGTTAAACTCTTTCTTATGGTATTATTTTGTATTTCAGGTAGTTCCTCCTAGCCAAAAGGAAGCTCTCTCAATTAGCATTGGATCAAGAATTTAGAATGCGTGCATGACCTTTAAAATGACCATCACAAAAGGTATTCCTCCTTAGCACATAACCTTATCTATTTCATCATTAAACATAAAGAAAATGGTGAAACATTTTGGCACGCTCGGTGGGACAATTGCTTGGGTTCTTTACATTTTCTTCATATAGGGAACTTTTTGTGTGTTTCTTTCTTTTGAAAAATACACATTTAATCTTCTCCCTGGTAAATTTCCTTTTCTTCTAATTGTCTAAACACATCTTTTCATTTGGTGCTTAAAACAAACCACTTCTTCCTTTTCGCATTTGCATAATAGTGAAAGAGCACATTCTTGACCTATTCATAATTTTCTTCATCGAATATAATTGTCAATTTGGGTATAATTTTTTTTGCATTTCATCCTTGTATGCTACATTATTAGCTCACATCTAAAATGAGGGCAACCTATATGATGGAAGTCATGCCTAGCTGATGGTTGACATAACTGAATCATAGAAAGCACTTTCTCTCTTCTCTCTCGTTACCAAACTACACAAATTTAAATGTACACATACTCTTAAACAACATCTTACTTGGAAACTCCTATCAATGATCACACAATAAGAGGATTGATAGGTAATCCCTAGCTGGTTATCTTTTTCTAGTCACCCATTAGAGAAAGGACCGCCCCTGCCATAATATAACATGAAACCTCACCTTTTAGATATCCTTCTTCGTAGGATGCCTTCCCAACCAAAAAAATTGTCCTAAATTCACAAAGTCAGTCCTAAATAGAATAATATAAAACAAACATAAAATTCACTTTTAGGATTATGTGTTTTCTTAGCTTTGTTCTTGACTTACATTTTGAGGTGTGAGGTATGATTCTCCATTTTTCATATTCCTTACACACTCCACCATCATAGTTGGAGTATTCTGACTTTATCTGAGTGTGTCAAGGCCCCAGCTTATCATTCTCAGATTTATGGGTTTGATTCTTCACTTAATTTAATTCATAAAATCTATTTTTCCTCATTTTATTTAATTTCACAGTAACTAGTGCCAGTTACCTATAACTGTTGTTGGTTTACATCTAATCATCATCGGTTAACCTAACTGGTGTCGGATTCTAGCTATTTTGGTTAATTTACCTAAAACAACCTTCATCACCCATTCTATTATGTTTTTGGCCCTCAAGGAACCATCGTATCTACACCTGTTGATGTTTCTGTCATATACAGTTTCCCAATTACACATTTGTGAGTCATGTTTCATTTGCTGAAGCTGGTATTTTTCCACATTGACTGGTATCGGTTATTGTAACTGTCATCAGTTTCCATTCAACCATCATCAGTCAACCTGACCATATTCAATTGCTGTGCTTGAATTTTAAATCAAAACATTGACCAAATTTACCCCCTGGATCTCATCTTTCTCTTCTCCCCCTATTTTCTGTGTCATTTACAAAATACAGTATCACCAGGTCAACACTAATTCACATGGTGTTGACTCACAACTAGGCTAACGCTCTTATATTCCATGTCAGCTACCAACCACTCCCACCTAGTCCCTCACCTCCTTTTATCTTGTCACCTATGGATCCAACTCAGCCTATATCATTTTTAAGGGTGAAGAGGAGTTTGCAAGACTCCTTGATTAGAATCCTATGGCCTTGTAATACTATCTTGCCCACTCATCCACTCGGGATTCCTCGGGATTGTTGATATATGGCATACTCGTATCTATCTCTCTTTCCCTCACCCCCACTTTTGTATCATCTACTACTAGCTTGATGTTACCCTCACCCACTTTACCCCCTATGGTTTCTCACCTAGGCCCCATACCCACAATGACTGCTACATATGCAACATTTTTCACACCCGTCATATCATTTGTTCCTTCATCAACCACCTTGAGCATAGCCCCATCTATGCCCGTTACCTCACATGTACCTATTGCAACACAACCTCCCATGATGTCAGTGACCCCTACTCCATTCCAGAAAATTTTCCTTTCCATCCCACAGTATTTTCCCTGAGTCACTACTAGAGTCACTTTGACTACCCCACCTACATACACATATTACCAACTTTTATGTTTGTGGAGCCTGTTTTTCTGCTAGAGTTTGGTACACCTTCCATGTGTTAGACTCGTATATTTTTACAGTGGCCCCACTCATCGGTGAGTAGGTCAAGGGGGTTCAAGGGGGTGAAGGCCCCCCAATGGGGGCTCAGGGATGAAGCCCCTGAAGCAAATTTTCATGGGTGGTTTATTAACCCATGGGTAATAGGTAACTGTTATGGGCTGGTTTTGGGCCCATGGTTTTTTAGTACCCATTGTTTTATAAAAATGCCTCTTCGGCTACCGATGTAATTATATATAGATGGACATACAATAGGATTGATATGAGTGTTTTTGTGAAGGTGAATAGTGTGTGTAAATTCAAGTGTGAATTCGGGAGGGTTTGTTGAGCACAGCTCCAAACAAGATCTGGTTATTATAATTGTGAAGACTGTTGGCTTGTAATAAAATCTGAGCAAGTGTTCTTGGTGGATGTAGCCCACATTGGGTGAACCACGTTAAATATTTTCTTCGTGTTATGCATATTTCATTTCTGTAATTCTATTCATACTTCTTGTTATTGCGATTCTAAGGAATTATTCTACATTAGATATTATTAATTCCTAACACCAAAAACCCCCGATCTCATCCGTTGTTTATTCTGGGTATGTGCTCCCCATGTATTTTTCCCATTCACAACCCTCCTATTTGGAATCACCATATACTGGAATGCCACCCACATCATATATTTAGTACCAACCATCTTATACCGCAGGAGGTGCCCATTCATCACAGCCCACCAACGACTTCATGAAGTTGATGATGGAAAATATGCAGGCCTTAGAAGCATCAGTTTTGGGCTCACACAATTCTCTAACTTATGATGAAATATGTAATGAGCCCATTCATCCATCCATCCTTATCCATCCATACCCATTACATTGGGAAATTTCCAAGTTCAATCCCTTCAATAGTAAAGAAGACCCGCAACAACATTTGCGTTCATTCAAACATGGGTGTTACTTGATTTCCCATGAAGACACTTTACTCCTAAGAGCCTTCCCAATGTCCTTGATGGGACCTACATTAGATTGGTACAGTGGGTTACCCATACATTCCATCTTTTTGTTTAATCAAGTAGCCCAAGCTTTCCTAGATCACTTCTCAATCAACATTGTCAAGAAAGTCACCATGACCGATCTCTATTCCACACGAAAATACGACGACGAGTCTATTGCTGAAATTGTCACTCGTTAGCGTAACCTAATTAACCAACTCACATTCCAATTACCTCAAACTAAAATCATTGAGTTGTTTACTTGGGCTTACACTAGACACATCTCACCAACCTTGCAGGTAAAAACCTTCCACACCTTTGACAAAGCCTTTACCATGGCGCGAAAAATAGAAATTAGTGCCATCGAAGAAAATAAAATTCAGCTACGTAACAAAAATGCCACATTCAAATCAAATGATTCTTCTTCATCTTCGAAACCCTACAAAAACTATTCAAAATCCAAAGGATATACCAATGTGGTGGTCCTCAAAAGGTTGGACCATCTCACCCATCTAACCAATCCAAACCTTCTTCTAATCTCTCTCCCATATAAACTTTTCAATTCAGACGAGAACATCGAAAGTATACCCCAATAGGGGAACCTTATTGTTCTATCTTGGAAAATTTGCTTAAGGTTGGTGTCATTACCCTTCCACCTATAAAACCACACACTGGTTTTGACCCTACTCTTTCGACGCTCACGTGGTACAAAGAACATGAATTTTACAACTATCATCGAGTCAAAGACCATAGTGACGGTAATTGCATCATGTTCAAAAATCTCATCAAATAAATATTAGACAATGGATATTTAGTCTTAAACAACCCAAATGCACTAGCTAATCAAAACCTACATATATTCAAAAGTCCATTCCATAATCGTTATTGATCTTCCAATCAAGTTGGTGAAGCTTCAACCAACGATAGTAATGTTCGTGAGGTCCACACTATTTTTGATGACATACCAGTCATTTCCCAATTGTATCCTATTCCTTCTATTAAGGAAATCCTAGCATGCGTTCCCCTACCTTCACAGAAGCCTGTTTCATCTACTCCCCCACCCACCAAGGAACCCCATTCATCTTATCCTTCATTCATGGAGGAACCTGTAATTAGTACCAAACCTACTTTGTCACTCACATCTCAAACTATTGAGCAACCACCAGTAGTTGTGAAAATTACTTTGATATAATACACATAATACATGAAATAGCTACACAGATAATAATTGAAATCAACAACTCTATATTATATTTTTATTGATTCACTATTTCAATACACTCCATTATATAGGAGATGTATAATAACAATCCTCACAACAAACTTTGTCTTCATATACAGCCATACACCCATATGGTTTCAACCTCTCACCAATATAATAATAAAACAACACTAATTGTTTTATTATTATAACTTACTAACTTACCACATACTAACCACATTTTACATTTACTATTTACATTTACATAGTAAATGTACTTTCACTAATTTACCATAATAATAATTACACATGTAATTATTATTCACTCATACATACAAATGGAGCACTAAGATATATTTCCTAACATTCCCCTCCTTAGTGTGAACATGGGAGAAAAACAATTGCACTTCTTCTGCAGCATGCCGCCCATGCATGATCATGATCTGTATGGTTTTTTAGGACAGCCAACAACCTCAACATGGATGGTTTTATAGGAAAAACAACCTCAACAAGGATGGTTTTACAGGACAACCAATAACCTCAACAAGGGATGGTTTTATAGGACAACCAACAACCTCAATATCATGATGCTGCTTTTCCTTGTGCTTTCATCTGTCCACTATGCTTTTCCTTCAGGGAATTATGTAGGAAACAATGATCATTGATAACAAATATGAAAAGAGTAAATGGAACATTGAGACCATGTTCCCCCCTCAAAGTGAACATTTCACTTATTCAAACCAAAACAAGAACACTAAAAAATAATCATGCTACACACAGCTGAAATCAACTATAACTCGGAAATAAAAAACAAACTTTCTCACACACACACACTATCACCACAGCTTTGTGTGGCCCCGTCGTTGGTGACTGACGAGAGGTCGTTGAATGACCTCTAGCCTCTTGTTCCTCCATCCTCCAGTAACTTCACTTAGTATATAAATTATTCATATTTATAGTCAATTTCATCTGTTATTTGTTCATATCTAGTTTCCCATTCTACAATTTTGCTTACATCTGTAGGTGCTTTTTCTTTTCCATCTACTATCCTCCATAGGTTTCTATTCATTAACTGCATCTGGATTTTTACTCTCCATGTATGGAATTTCAGCCCATTAAATTTATATAATGGTGTATCCATTTTACTAAATCTAAATATCCAAAAAAAAAAATTGAATGTAGATTTGAATTACCTTTGATTCTCTGATTTCTTCAAAAAAATAGCAGTGATCAATGTGCTGTATAGTAAATTGCATGTTTCTCCCAAACTACAAACTGGGTTTTTTGGAAATTTCTACTGTATCTTCTTGTATAATGGATAGTTCCATGATTTTTTTTTTGGAGAAACCCAGATCGCGAAACAAACGTTACGAGATCTTCTTCGAGAAAAATTTAACCTGCTCTTGTACCAAATGTGAAAATTACTCTGATCTAATACACAAAATACATGAAATAGCTACACAGATAATAATTGAAATCAGAAACTCTATATTATATTTTTATTGATTCACTATTTCAATACACTCCATTATATAGGATATGTATAATAACAATCCTCACAACAACCTTTGTCTTCATATACAACCATACACCCATATGGTTTCAACCTCTCACCAGTATAATAATAAAACAACACTAATTGGTTTATTATTTTAACTTACTAACTTACCACATACTAACCAGATTTTATATTTACTATTTACATTTACATAGTAAATGTACTTTCACTAATTTACCATAATAATAATTACACATGTAATTATTATTCACCCATACATACAAATGGAGCACTAAGATATATTTCCTAACAGTAGTAACTCTCATACCCATGGGAGACCCATGTACACCCCAAAAACATTACAAGGAGAACCTAATTCATTTCCCCCATTTCTCCCATCATCTCCTCTACCCATAAATGATCCTTTAGAAACATCGTTACCTTTAGGTGACCATTCTCCATCAACCTTCCAAGATCTTGTTGATCTGATTTTGGCTCTCTTACCCATAAAGTCTGAAGCTAACCATTTCCCTATTTCCCAAACATATTTTACGAGGATTAATACTAGATAAACATCGGCCTCACTTACAACAGTACCATTTTCATGCATTTCTGATCATTTATATTACGTTGATAGATCCCTTCTTTGTGGATGTCTTCTACTTCCTACTTCTACCCAAATGCAGATGTCGCTCACTAATACCTCTAAAATCTACCTGAAAGTGTTTCAAGAAAAAAAGCTAAACATAACTATGTCTATTAGAACACCTTGTGTGTTGTCATCCATGCCTATGGCTGAACCTTTTCCCACGACTCGAAACACACCTATACCCAAACACCTACCCACACTAATATCATCTCCCTTACCTAAACCCATTGCTACCTTAGGGGTCATATCGAAATCGAAGATTTCTCATCCACCCATCAAATTAGGTTTAGCCACATCTTCCCAAACCCACACCAAACTCATTCCTCTTCCTAAAAGGAATACCCAACCTTCTAGGCAACATACACCAGCCTCGTCTACCACACTTTTTTCACCTTCACCCCTTCTGCCTATCCTAGGACCTCACCCCTCAACCCTAGCCAAGAAGCCTCCTGACCCTAGTAAATTAAGAACGTAACAGCTCACCTCCTCACCCCAATCCTTTAATATACCCAGTCGATTTGCATAGCCCCCATCATCACCCATGACCTTCTTATAGCCTATACCACCACTACCTTCCATAACTTCTTCAATACCCATGAAAATTTCCTCTCTTCCACCCACACCTTCCACTCGATGTATGTTAGCAACCTCTACAGCACCTTGATTATCCCCATGGATAACTCACCCCCTTCCACCATCTAGATTTTTTACTTATTCCTCACCTTTAACAAATAAAGTACAACATAAATTAAAGAGCCCAATACCCTCCAACGAAGTGGTTAGACCTATTGCTCCTTCTGTTGCCAATTCATCTACTACACCTTTACCCAAGAAGGTGCAACCGAAGCCTAAGATAGTACCACCCCCAAAACTAGTGGTCCAACCTACCCATCTTCAAATCCCCCCTCCTGTGATACCTCTCCCATCATAATCACCCATCATTCAACCCAAACCTACACTCACTTCACACTATGTTACGTTGGCAGGATCATACGCCATTATTCTACCCAACCTGCTAGAAACCTCTATTATAACATTACCACCTCTTAGACCTTACGATCCAATCAAACCCAAACCAAAAGGGTTTGATGAAACTAAAATATGTGCCTAAGATCGTGTTCCAGGATATGATGTAGAGAACTGTAAGGCTCTAAAAACCACTCTTCTTCAATTGTGTCCTCCCAAAGAAAATTTTGAAGATGATGATCTACTCGATGAGGACCCTATTCCACATTCACCCATCTCCCCACATTATCTTCCATTACCTATTCAGCGACTAGTATCGCCACCCCCACAAATATTTTATCCACCTCCAAAATTTGAGATCAATATGATCTGTATAAGAGAGCTTTCCGAACCTCCACCTAAATGTCAGTGCACCCTACTCATTTCACAAGGCTCTTACCCACCTATAGGTTTTTTACCTCATGTAATTATACCATTCATGCCATACCTACTCCATCCACCTCCCTTCCTCAAATTAACATGGTCCAAGTTGCTACCCCACACCCATAAAGACAAAGGAAAGGAAAAAGTAACCAACCCATTAACCAACCCAGTACCCAACATACCATCTACACCCACACCAAAAGTCACCATTCAGGGTCCCATATACCCTATTTTTGATGGGGTCACACACCGTATATTGTTAAAACAACTGCACCAATCCTCACTTAATATGTCTCTATACAAACTCATCCAAACCTTTGAGTCACATCGCCAAGCCCTCATATAGGTACTCCAATCTATTGAGGTTTTAAGAAATGACCCTACACCTATGGCCTCCCTTAGTAACTCGTTTCCTTCCTCTACACCTCCACCTACTCGTCAAGTAGCCTCCCTCACCTTTTCTGATGAGGAGATCACAACCCTCCAATCAGATGACCCTGATCATTCTCTTTTTGTCTCCATCTATATCGAAAATATGCGTATTAGATGCATTATGATTGATGGTGGCACTAGTATCAACATCATTTCCTCCTATGCGTACAAAAAAATGTGCATACCCTCTCATTTCATGCATAATAACATAGTTATGTTGTGCTCTTTCAACGATGCCATGAATTCCATCCTTGGTACCATTTTCCTGCATGTTCCTGTGGGTCCCCACACTATCTTGAAACTATTCTATGTCCTAGAAGGGGAGTTTCAGTATAATCTATTGCTTGGACGATCTTGAATCCATGCTATGTGTTGTGTTCCTTTAACTTTACACTACTTCCTAAAACTTGAGCATGAAGGGCATAACTACACCATCCCGACTGACCTATCACCATTCAATACCTATAATAGGCTATACCAACCCAATGATGTCCTTATACTCATTAAGGCATCTACCTCCATTGCCACTTCTCCTTCACCCACAACCCCATCCACCAATGTTGCCGCCACCTCTCCCACACCTAACTCTTCTATCCCCACCATTTTCGTAGCCTCTGTATGTAACCCATATAATTCTCAACCAACCGATACCTCCTCCTACCAAAAAACCTAATACTTAATCTATTCCCTCCACCCACATATTGACCACCGATCCCTTAGAAGGTGTTTTTCAATGGCTCATTCTAGGGGAGTATCACTTATACAATGTAAATACATTCCTCACTCTGCAAGAGTATGGAAATCTTCATTAACATCTTTGTTATGATCACTGCATAGGATATATATATTTTTTTATGGTCCTCCCCACCTTCATACCAATCTCACATATGGGGGACCTCGATACTTCCACATATTCACCTAAACCAACATTGAAAACTCGACCATTTTCATCTGATCTCCAATATCTCACTAACCACTACTTCGGCCACACTTTCCTACACCGATGTGCATGAAAGTGTTTTTTAATTTGGTTTTGAAAAACAAGGCCCTCATACTATAATCTCATGTACCACTCATAAGCACAATGACTACAACGGTATCAGCTTTGCCGAACTATTTTCCAAGAAGACCCGCATTGAACTCCTCGAGGATACTAAAACTTCTTCACCCCATTTACCAAATTCACCACCTTCACCAATGGAGTTGATGGATTCATAATCCATTCCTCCTAATTTTTTTTTTCATAAACACCATTTCCTTGGGATGTTTGACTTATCAACATGATAACGAGGCCCCCTACTTCTCTTCCCTTACTATATCCAAACATGATCAATGACGATAAACCTTCTAACATCATTCAGTGTCAGGACAATGAGTCTATTCTCACCTACCTTTATGTGGAAGATTCTTATATCCACCCATCATTACCTTATGAGATGCAAACGATGTTAAATTATTCAACAATCGAAGTCAACGTTGACACTCAGGATGGCCCCGCATATTCTAAAGATAGACCAATCTTTAGATGCTACTAAACTGGAAGTCATTACTTCTTTCTTCGAGAATCATAACCATGATTTTTCTTGGTCCTACACTGATATGCCTATTATTGACCCCAACATAGTGGTCCATAATATCATAACCGTTCCTGATGCCAAACCCATAAAACAAAAGCTACGGAAAATGCACCCTCGCATTACTCTTCTTGTTAAAGAGGAACTTCAACGCCTTCTCTCAATTTCCTTCATCTTACCCATTGAATACCCCCAATGGATATCTAAAATAATTCATGTCACAAAAGTGACAAGGGGACTTTGTATTTACATAGATTTCCATGAACTCAACCTAGATTTCCCTAAAGATGATTTCCCTCTTCCAGCTATTAACTAGCTAGTTCATCTTACCGCCGGTCATGAGATGTTATCACTCATGGAAAGTTTCTCAGGTTATAATAAAATATTAATCACTCCATAAGATCAACACAAAACCTCCTTCATCACCCCTTGGGGGACCTTTTGCTATTGATTCATTCCTTTTGGTCTTAAAAACATTGGTTCTACATATCAGCAGGATATGAATTATATCTTCCATGAGATCATGCATAATATACTAGAAGATTACGTAGATGAACTCTTCGCCAAATCCAAGCATCAGTCTGAACACCTTAAAATCCTAAAGGTCATCTTTGATCGTATCATCAATTATTATGTTCTCCTTTAACCCAAGAAGTGTGTCTTCGTATTTCTCTCAGGAAAATTCCTTGGTTTCATCGTTTCTTTGCGTGGCATAGAAGTTGACCTTGTTAAAGCAAAGGATATTCTTGAAATTCCTCTGCCTACTAATCTCCACCAACTTCATATTTTGCAAGGTAAGTTTACAATCTATTCATTGGTTTATTTCACAACTCTCCAAACATTGCCAACCATTTCATCATCTCCTTAAAAAGGATGTCTCCTTCAAATTGGATGATGAATGACACAAATACTTTGATTCCTTATAGAAGTACCTTCTCCAACCACTAGTGTTCATTCCACCTAGGGATGACCAATGCTTGTACCCATAAATTTGTACTACTGATCATTCCTTAGGTTTCATGCTCTCTCATCATGATGAGAAACATAGGGGAGAAAGCAGTTTACTACATAATTTGTACCCTTTTAGACTATGAAGCTAGATACACCCATGCCAAAAATATTTTCTTAGCCTTTGTTTTTGTCTCCACTAAACTTCATCATTACCTACTCAACCAAAAAACTTTTTTCGTTACCAACACTAACCCCTTACATTATATGTATGCCAAACCCTACCAAAACGAGCATGGTGCACATTGGCTCATGCTTCTCGCAAACCTAGGACCATGAATTCATCCAACAAAAAATCTATCAAAGGCCAAACAATCACTGACCAACTTGCAGACACACCTCTCTTCTGGGAATCAACCCTCTAACCTTGATTTTCTAGATCAATCCATTGCTACCAATCTCTTTGAATGATACCATTTATCAGATGACCTTATTATTTGATGGTTCAAAATGTCATTTTTGGCATGGTACAGGTGTTATCCTCATCCCCCTTGACTGTGAACCTATGCCGCTATATTTAAAAATTGATTTCGATTGTACTAATAACATTATTGAGTACAAAGCACTCATATTAGGTTTCCAAGCCACCATCTCCTTAGACATTAAATCAATTAATATATTTGGTGATTCTCAACTAGTAGTAAACTAATTCAATGGTATATACTAATGTCATAGTAAAATACTTCAAAAGTATAAACACCACATTGACACACTTTTGACCTCCTTTGACCATTATGAACTACAAACCACTCTGTGTTCCACTAAAAAATTTGCAAATACCATGGCTTTTCTTATATCTTAGATACTTGCTTCACCCTCTAACTCCAAAATCTTTGTCATAGTGAAAAGGCTATAATGACCTTCTTATTCGCTCTACGATGTTAACTTCGTTGGAGCCATTGAACTTGACCCACGTGATCTTTGGTATAAACAGCTTGTGGACTACCTTTCCCTTTCCATTTTACCTCCTTCCCTTGATCGTAATGGGAAAAAAAACATTTTTCAATGTTTCCTCTCACTATGTCATCAAGGGTGGTCTTCTTTATAAACACAGATTTGATGGTATTCTCTTACAATGCCTTACAAGTTTTGAAACTACTTATACCATCAAGGAAGTTCATGACAACATATGTGGGGGGTAACTTCAGTGGCCTCACTTTTGCTAAGTGCACTCCTTATCCTAGGCTATTATTGGCCAACCCTCAACCATGACTGTTGTGAATATGTCAAACGTTGTGTGAAATGCCAGCAACATGGTAATCTTAATCACACACCTACTCATGCCTTACAGGTCCACCCGTGACCTTTGGCCTTTCTCCCAATGGGGTTTGGATCTTATTGGAGAGATCGATCCCCATTCTTCCCAATGACATCAATGGATCATTACAGCTACCAAATATTATACTAAATGGTTCGAATCCATACCTCTCATTTCTACAAAAGGTGAGAAAATATGTGAATTCATTAATCATCACATTATTTGTTGCTTTGGTGTTCTGCATTGCCTTATCATTGATAACAAAAAATAATTCAAAAACAAAACCTTAGGGAAACTCTGTGATGTCTTCGGAATTCAAATTAGTTTCTCTTCACAATACTACCAATAAACTAATGGCCAAGTAGAATCAACCAATAAAATTTTAAACAAAATTCTTATGAAAGTAGTTAATGATACTGGGAAAGATTGGCAAACACACATTCCTTTCACCTTCTGGGATTACTGCACTATTATTCACACCACAAATGCTTCCAAACCTTTCTCTCTGGTCTATGGTATTGAGGTTTTCCGTACCTCTCGAATTTAAAATACCATCTCTTCATATTTCCTTGAATATATGCTCAATGTTGATGAATTTATCTAGGACCATTTAGCACAACTTGAGTTATTAGACGACCGTCGTCTTAATTCTCTCGACTGTCTCCAAATATACCAAACATGTATCAAACATGCCTATGAAAAATGTGTCCATGAACGCACCTTCTAGGTCAGTGATCTCGTCCTGAAAGAAAATCAACATGTAACCAAAGAAGAGAAAATTAAACGGCGCAGATTTGATCCTAATTGGCTTGGACCTTATATCATGACTCATGCCTATTGGTTAGGTGCTTATCATTTATATTCATTTTAAAGGTAAATCCAAACCTGATCCCCTTAATTCCTTTCAGCTTCGACCATTCTATTGTTTAATTCAATTCCTATATCACCTTTTGCCTATTTCACATGCGTCCCTTGAGCGCCATTCACCTTTCTTATTTCCAATTCTTGGGAACAATGACTAAACAAGAATCATGTGATTACCCATCACCTTTCAGCCTTATCTTCAATATGAGTACCATGGCTCTACTTATGGCATGATTCTCATGGATAATTCTCATCTTTTTCAAGATGGAATCCCATGGTTGTTCATCACTTACAACCTTACCATCATAGTTAACATCTGTATGTTCCAAGTTCTTCCTCCTAACAAGAACCAAATTTACTCTATAGTCTTTTCCATGAATTAAAATCTCAAAAAAAAAAGGAAAATAAGTTTCACAATGGGATCCAAACTCCTTGAGTCAAACTTCTAGCAAAATATGACTCCCTCAAAAAGGAAATTTATTCTCTATGTTTCTCCGCTATAAATAGATTGCTCCCTCGAAGGAAAACTATACAAAGCTCTCCATATTATACATAATATATCACAAAAGAAGAATATTCTACCAAAATATCATAAAATATTTAGAATCTTACCACATCGATTAGCTTTGTGAAAACCTCAAGGAAACAAATATATTGATCCCACATAGAATTCCTGCATTGATCAGTCTATCAAAAGTAAAAGTAAAAATAAAAAGGGACTTTTTCTTCATAGACTTGCCTATTTTGATCTTGGGTCTCTTTCCAAGTAGGCAGGCTATCTTATACCAGGTTACGCTATAACCAACAATTTTCACCTCACCTCCTTTTTCACCCTCATTACCCACCACCTCAAGGGACTTGCCACAAATTCGACATTTCATGTTCCTGTGAATTTTTCACCCTTAGAATAATCAATCATGCAACGCCTTTCGGGTATTATGTTCATAAGCCTATTTATGGTATAGTAGACTCGCTATAATACTTATCAATTAGGTGGCTCTTTTTCCTTCTCTTATCTTTCAACTTCTTTATTACTTATTGATTATCCTATACAAGACAAGACCATCAATACCTACGTTTTTTTAGGATTCCTCTTTCACCAAAATCAACCAAACATCAGCCAAGCCTATGACCTAAAATCAACCATACCTAAATGACCTACAATCACTCATGCCTATGACCTAAAATCTACCAACCCATTCCTCTACCTCATCATATTCTTCCCTAGCTTATGGGATAACTACATCTTCTTGAGGCCCCCTTTCATTGGGGCTATGTAGGAAGAACTCCAAGGGCATGGGACCCTTGGAGGTTAGCTCAGACACTCTTTACCCTAAAAATTTCCCCCATTTTCCTATTTACATTCTACCTTTTTTGGTTTCCATTTTCTATCAATAAGTGGCAATTAAAACAAACATCAATTAACACACATATACACCTACTTACCATTTTTAACAAATCATCAATCATACATCTAACTTTTTAAATTTCCATGATATCAAGTATTTGGAAATTTAAACCATAACATAAATATTCATCATCATTTATTTTTCCATGCTACCAATAGCTTGGAAATTAAATCAACAAACCAAAAACCATAACTCCACCATGCCTAACTGACCTAACTCATCCATGCATATAATGACCTAAATCCACCATGCCTAAACCGACCTACACTCCACCATGCCTAAACTGACCTAACTCAACCATGCCTATGGGACCTTGACTCAATCATGCCTAAATTACCTAGTTTCCGTCACATAAATAATAAAAATGGAAATTAAAAACATAGATACATCATCCATCCAATAACTCTCAACATCTATATATAACTGGGAAAGTCTATGTATCCATACATATGTGCACATATGTAAAATCAAAACAAGTGTCTCTCATATCCAATCTCAACATCTTTAGCATACAGGCCAGTATAATGATCAAAAGAATAAAAAATTCTCATGTACATTCTTGCTCTCTTTGGCATGTAGGCCAGTATATATAAAAAAAAAACAAAAACAAAAGTACACAAAGAGATCAATCACCTCCCCATCAGATACCCTCATGCTTGTCTCACTCGTCTCCTCCTCCTCTGCTCCCATGTAGTGCACAACTAACATATCTCCACCCTCCATGGGCCTCTGTCTAACCTCTATTGGCCCCTCACCTAGAGTTGGCCTCCGTGAACTAGTGGCCTCACCCTGACCCTGTCTCTGGGCTCACCATCCCCCTGTACTCTCTACACTATGTGTGTGAGATCTCTTCCTCTCACTCAAGGCCTATTGTACCATGTACTATGCATAGGAGGGGACATATATCCCTGCAGTAGTCAAATGATCCAAATAGTATCTAGATTCATTCAGGACATCCCTGAATGTGGCCCTCGACATTATCTGTGGGGGTACCATAGGTCTCATAGTAATCTATGAGCTTTTTCCTACTAACAATGGCCTCAGCCCCTGTATCTGGGTACCCCTCCCCCTGTGTACCATGGGACCCTATCCCGCTACTTCCTGTAATAAGGGACCCTTTCCCTAAGCCTATGTCGGTGCCTATGATGGTACCTATGTTGTAACCTAGGCCTGTAAGGCCACAATCTGAGCCTATGCAGTGCCCAACTAGCCCTGCAACCTTGCTACTTGTGCCTGTAGGGAAGCTACCTTCTGTAACATTCCCATTTTAAGACATTAGAACAAGGGAATTTTTTTTATTTTTTTGATAACATTCTCTATTCTAAATTACATAATTTAGAACACATGATCAAGTTTTAATAATTGTTCTCTGTTCTAAATGACATAATTTAGAACACACAATGCTATTGAAACTAATGTTCTCTATTTGCATATTCATAATATGAAACAAACATCCAATGCCATTCAATCATATAACAGATAACCATATGTTGCTGTAATGACTCGAAGAACTACCAATCTCCCATTTCATGGCTCAAAGTTTCATCGATCTCTAATTTCATGACTCGGCTACTTACCAATCCTTCATGTTAATCCATGCATTATATACTAAGTATACTTGGTTTTATTTACCGTTTCATTTATTGAAGTGTTCCATATAAGAGGCCTATCTGAATATCTATTACCGATATTCATTTGAAATCCTACTTCTTAAACCAGGTGATCAGGACAATGCAACCAACAGCTTGCGATACTTTGGCCAAATATTTTCACATGCTTAGCATGATCATATTCCTAGACATTATACACATCAATGGAATACGTCCTTCACCTCACTTCATCTGTTACCTAGATTGGTCTTTTCTGACTTCTGTTATTCCTCTTGTCCAAGGTTGAACTTTAACCCAAGATAGCAATATGAAGGAGTATAGAGAGGCAATCGTGATGACTAAAGGTACACAGACATACCTTGTCGACCCTTGTCAACTACGTATGTCTAGTTACCTTTAGTCCTCGTGAGTTGCTCCGCATATGAGGTCATATTTATAGCTTGGTCCAAAGTAAAACTAAGGCCAAGTCCAAGCTTATGTAAACCTTGATGGTTTTATTTGGAAGGGTGTTGTGACATGTTAGCTGCAACATTGTGTCGTCATGAATACCTATCCTTCATGAAGACACCGTATTGTAGTTGGCGTGTGCCAACATCCCATGGAATCCTCCCATCAAGGATTACACATCCAGCTAAAAGTTTGATTAGATTCTTATCTTAAGCATTTTTAAGAATATGTTTCAACAACCTTGCTGATTTTCTAACCTCATAGTTCATTACAGTTGCATAATTAGGAATGATGTGAAATGTCTCATAGCTCAATATATATTCACTCCTCCTTACCGAAGGATTACATATTCCTTTCTTGGATCATTAATTAAAGCTTCGGACTTATAGTCCATTGTATCTTAATGAAGTAAGATCAACTTACTAAGCTTATTCAAGTTTATCCGCAACTAATTTTAAATTCAAGTTTCCCCTTTTTTCTTTAGACGTCATTTATATGAGATCTATCTCCCATATAGGTGTTTTCATTTATTTACAATTACCTTATTTCACTCTAAGGTTTGTTAAGAGTAGATATGATTCCTCTTTCCAAATATCCTTTGGGTAAAACATCCTAAAGAATATTAATGAAATCTAATTATAGAATTCAACTTTCCTTTCATTAAGATTCATTGTTTTAAAATTCCATTCCGAATTTCATTTATACAAGAGTTCATATATATGTCATAATATTTTACTAATGTCAATTTAAAGACCCATATAGACCTAAGTATTAATTAATTATACATTCCAACTTAAGAGTTGTGATCAAGTGAAGATTAGACATTATGTCCATTTAGTTCTGACAGCCATCATCGAATAAATACAATTTCATCGAATAGGATTAACTAATGATTATACTTCAATAATTCAATAATGATACAACAATTAAAATAACACACCTTTCCATTTTACTCATTTCCCCAAGATTGAAATTTATACAATTTACAAGTCCACATAGTCGTACTTCAATCATACCAATCAACAATAACAATTCATAAAGAAAGAAGAATACACCTTTTTTATTTTTCCCTTTCCCATGAGAAGGACAATAAAATATCAGAAAAGATCCATCCCTTAGTTAATCAGAAGAAGCATCATAAAACAACATGTCTTCATTTTACTCACGGAATCTAGGTGCAAAATTTACTTGTACAGGCCAATTCATCAAAATGAGCACGTTAAGCACTTAACAATAAAATGAAGTGCTCTTGACTAACTGTCTCAATAAAAGAATGCTGCTTTTATGAAACGTCTCAAAATAGAGATGGAAATCACCTAAGAGTTAAATTCCAATAAGGATGAACCATTTAAACAACCCGGCCACAATAAATAGCTCCAAAAATCAGACAATAATATTAATTAATACTCCTCGAATTAATCACAGCAAACACACAATGATAAATCATCATTTCCTTAACTGTTTCCTTTAAAAACAAAAAGATTTTATTCTAGATTTAGACAATGTTACCAATAATCATTTATCTAAATAATCTCATATTAGAAACCTTTATAAGAACTGATATATAGGTATTAATGTCCTAATGCAACTACTTTCAATTCCATTCCAACATTATATATGGGGTTCAAAGAAAAGAATTGACTAAAATTTTAAACAGAACTCCTTCACCTTTATACCACTCACTTATTTTCAACCAATTCAATTGTAGAAGAAGAAGGCAGTCATACATCATGATAATAACCTATGTTACCTTCCAAATTTCCACAATCAACATAGTATTCTTTCAGTTCAGAGAGGGAAGAACAACAGATTAAGTGCAATTGCATACGCCCGAAGGCAGTTGCAAGTTAATTTCAATATCCCTTATTAGAAAGTTAAATATGATAAGAAAAGAAATGAAGTATTACTTCCAGTTACCCACTCAATAATCTCTTTCCTTTAATCATAACCAAACTAAACGATTTAAACAAGAAGAGCTAATAATTAAAGATAACAGTCAAGGAGAGAAAGCAATTAAAATTCAATAATCAAATGAAAGGAAGAAAATTCACATTTGTTCTTCTCAATACTTAGCCGAGTATCAACTATAAAGTGTAGGCCTATTACCATTAGGTTAATTCCTTCCATACTAGACTATTACAGTCTTCAAAATTTTCTAACTACCATTCAAGGAAAGTCTTCTAGACTTCTTTTTGCATCCGAACCCTAAGTATCAATATCAAATGACTTTCAATTGAAATCATTTCCATTAGTTATAATCACCGAAAATAGTCATATTCATCCAAGCAAGAAACGAGTAAGAGTATACAACAAGGCAACATGACTATGATTTCACTATAATAAATAAAGAACTCATTTTTCAACTGCAAGAGTAAAGAATCTACTGAAGTTCAGTTTCAACGAAAACAATGAAGAAGTTAAAATCTGCAGTTCATATATATATATATATATATATATATATATATATTCACCATTGAGTTCAAGGAAGAAACAAAATGGTATGCTCTAACCCATCCATCAAATTACCAGATTACTTTGTTCCAGGTTTAATAAAAATTACTTCCCAACAATCATTCTTGGATATCAAAAACCAAACAAGAGGAACATTGTATCGTTTTGAATCAAGAAATGCAAAGAATATACAATAATTCCATTGTTCCTAAAAGAGTTCACATCAGAATACCCTGTAACACGACAAGGAAGGACAATTCACATAGAAATCCCTGCTAAAGTATTCATACGGATTCCAAAACGTTGAGCATGCAAAACTTAGGAAACAATATATACATCCCTATTTTCTTACACAATTTTGGACCCATAATAACAATAAAACCGAATACCCATTACCTTTAAAAATTTAAAACAACAGAGATGAAGTTTGTTTCCTTTACCATTTCAATAAGAAAACACCCATTTTATTTAAAATGTAACAAGAAAATACCTAAGTCGTATTTGTTTTAAAATGAAAATTCAAACCAGAGATCTCATCAAAACATACTAATATTTTAGTTTCACAAGAACACACAGTTATAAAAAAGAGTTCTTTTAATGAAGAAACTTAAATAAGAGCAAAACTATTTAAAGATAAGAGCCTAACATGCATGTATATCTTTCTGGTTAGCTCATGGAAGATCACAACTGATCTTCTAGCTAATTTCTTCCCTCCAACAAGTTATTCAACCATATCTCTTTCTTCTTCCAAGTTTCCACAGACCCAGAAACCACTCGGAGGTAGTCAAACTAACAATGGCCAGAAAAAAATTGCAGGCTTGAAAGAGCAACGAAAAAACAACAAAGAAAATGCAGAGCTAAAAACTCGAAACCCAAATGACAACAATAACCCACAAAATTCCCTTTTCCTCCTTCCAAGGTAGGATGGTCACCAAAACTGAGACCATTAATGCATTGAATTCAATTTCCCTCTCTTTCTCCACGCCATCGCCAACTCAATTTGGTGAGTTTCACTTTTAAAAATATTTGCATGTAATTCAAATTTAGTTACATTGCTAATTAGATACCTCCAACTCCCATGCTCCCCGCCAACTTTGATGATTAAAACTACAAGGACTGAATTTAAGTCCTTCATTAAAGCTTAAACCTTCCCCCTTATCCTCCCACTTGACATGTATTTCCCCTTAGGTCTCCCCTAGGGTTAATAATAGCTTAGGTCATAATGTCAATGGTTAGGTTTCCATCTAGGTCGTAAATCATTAGGATTTGTAATAATTTACATCCCCTTTAATTTTAAATCCACATAGGATAGTTATTAGGTCATAGGTTAAAACATAACCCCTAGTATTTTAATTAATAGGTTCCAAGTAGGTTTTACTGACTTAGGTTTAAAAATAGTATAATGCAGGACATTCTGTCCAATGCATAATATATACCTTGTTCACTTTGCATCAAACCTCTTACTTCCTTACGCTTTCCAGCGTTACAATTTATATGTATTCCAAAAATCGAATCTTACCTTTGGCAACATGGTGCCGAGTAATTATACCTTTAACCAGGTTCTTTAAAATTTACAACAATCTCTAGCCTGGTTCTAGACTTCGTTCTATTTATAAATTTAATCGACAAGACGACAATAAAGAAGGCCGAAGCATACCTTGGATCAATGGAATTGATTCAAGGTGTGCTGTTAACATAAATATGAGTTCATCAAATAAAAAATCAATTCTGCAGGTTCACACTTGCAAAACACAAGTGATAACGACATCAGTCCCAAGTAAGTAAAGTTTACAGTATGTAAGAATTCAGAACAACAATACTTACTTATTACAAACATGACTTTCAAGGTCAAGGAATACACCTTCATATGAAAATATTCATTTCCACATTTATAGCATATCAAAAATAAGTTATCATTGTAACTGCCAAGATCTAAATGTTACACCTTCCCCCCATCTCTGTCCCCGCCCTGTGTGACTGCCTATCCCTGTGAAATCAAGGCTTGTAAGGAAACCACATGTGCCTATAATAGGGAAACTTGTGCCTCTAACCCTGTCAACTGCCCCTGTAATAATGTGATCTGGGCCTATAATGTGGCCACCTACCTCTACAATGTATCCATCTGAACTATAAGGGTAGCCACATATGGCTGCCCTGGCCTAGGTGGTGTTACATGTAGCTGGACTGCCCACCACTATCCATATCCATCGGTGACACCCGCATCATAAATTTTCTTGTCTGGATTAGTTTTTCCTCTTGTCCTGTCGGCACTGTAGGTCATGGTGGAGACATAAGTCTCTCCATGTCATCCCTCTTGTACTTTGGGAATGGTGGTGGCACATCCTGAGGCAGCCTAAACTGTCATCTGACCCTATCCATGGGTATCATCTCATGTTCCCCAGCACGACATCCCTCTATCCATCTGAATAGTTGTAGCTTTTCTAACTCTACAACCATGTACCTATATGAAGGAAAGCCAACATATGGCCTCCAAATTATGTCCACCCTGAAAAATGCCTCCATCATGCATCTGTAGTATGCTACATTGTGAGTAGCCCCCCCGGCATACTCCACCAATAGAAACCCAATGCCTATAGCCAACCTGGACCATACCTACCTCAAATGCATCATTCTGGGGAAAACCAGCTAGATGAACACACATAATGTGTTTCTACACCCAATAATGAAGAAGAAAAATGCAGCAAAAAATGAACCTCCATAGCCTCCCGTAGGCCCACAACTCCCTGTATAATTGCACCAAGTATGTTGGTGCCCAAGAAAAATGGGTCCTCTCCTCCATCATGTCATGAAGAGCCCCCATCAGCACCCGTGGGAATCTACCACCTTCCACATCTGGTAGTATAAAACAACACATTGCCACCATAATTAGGACAACTAACCTCATCTCCTCTAGATGGTCCGCATACATATCTCCATAACTCAAGCTTGCACTATGGAACCTCATCCCTGACATCCCCTCCCCAAACATAATTAACATCATCTCCTCTAAGGCCTCTATAAAAATAGAGTAAACATGTGCTCCCACTATTGGTAATCGTAGGATCCTGTAAACGTCCTCCAAGGTGACTATGATCTCACCCATCAGTAGATGAAATGTGTTGGTCGCTGAATCCCATCTATCGATGAGAGAGACCATCGAAGTCAGATCACAAGTTATATGCCTATAGCATTGGATCCCAATCAAAATAATGTCAGTCACATGCCTCCACTCCTTGTTGGTCACACTCCCTCATACCGATAGTAAAAAACATGGTACTCTGTCTCTCATCCATAACTAGTCGCTTGCCTACACCCAACAAATCACAACATTGTTAAACCTTCACCATACCCAACACATCTCTTACCCAAATAACCTATTCCTAAACCCTTATTTATTATTATACCCAACCCTACAGATTACCCCTTTTTTACACCCATCAACTCATACCATTTATACCTATTACCCTACTCATTCTCAATAAACTTGCGTTCCCACCTAATTTCCTATCATTTTCTCCCACCCTACCTTATTTCTAGACTTATTGTTCCCAAAACATGACCGGAATTGGTCATTTCTTACCGGCATCGGTCCATCATGACTGATATTGGTTACCTACTACTTGACTAATGCCAGCCAATGCCAATCGATGTCAGCCAAACCTTGATTGACTACGGTCATTGTTGTGGTGACCAAATCCAAAAATCCCCCCTTTTTTCTCAAAAAATTGACAAAACTAATCTAGAAACCTATCCTACCTTACCCAAATTTAATCTAAACACCTCCCCACCCCTATTTACCCTACCTAGGACCTCCCCCCTCCCTCATTACACCAATTTTAACCACAAATGTAATTATAATCCCAACCCACAAACCCATACCCATAACTTATTTTTCCAAATAAATACGTAGAAAATATGAGATCCTACCTCATCTTAGTGTCTTCAGCGTGGTGGCACTACTAGCTACTGCGCTGGTGGCCCACCCGACCCTCTCCTTCCTCTAACATCACAAAATCCACTCCTCAGCTCTACCCAATCAAATCAATCACACCGATCTCATGGACCCGTCTACATAGCTCCTCTCACCAACTGGTTCCCTCCACCTCATCCATGTATGTTGCCTTATCCTGTTCTCCTAAAAATGTACAAAAGTCAAAGGTGCTCTGTCATTTTCTAAAAGTCACAAGGAAACTATGATCCCATAAAATATGGATTTTTTACCTTATAAACCCAAATCGACATGACCGACGTTGGTCAGGTTGTGCCCTACTAAACTGACATCAATCAAACCCTAACTGACATCGGTTACATGCCATTATCATTCCTCCCTCATTTGACCTATTTTGACCCAAACTTATTAGTTCCCCCACCTTTTTCCCTTATCCACACTTATTGCAACCTACCTACAAGCCCATGTTACCTATACTTTTCCTTAATTGTGTTTAGGGACTTGCTATTTTTTACCCATACCTCAGCCCTAACCGTTCCATGACCTATATGCCTAGACCCGAAATACTATTGGTGACCTTTGAACATATGTGCTCACTATACCTTGCGCAACTGTTACCCGTGTTATTTTGCTTAATGACCTTACCTTACCTTGTCTCACTCGGAATGATTCGTTCCTTTTAGAAACAAACAAGGTTAGGGGCTAGGAGGAATACCTGTAGAATGTCAAGATGGTGTGCGTGTACCGTAGAGAAAGATCAAGCTGACTGCGAAGAACTCCTTTTTGTCTTAGAAGGACTACCTGCAAATAAGAACACAAGACCACAAGATTTTGATTAGACAATAAATGAGGAAACTGCCTTGGGCCCAGGAAATATAAAAACTTCCTTTCGAAGGTGGTCAGTTTCCCTGCTAATATGAATTAACACAAAAGACTGTAAAATATCAATTAAGTTGCTTCATTGAATTGGGTAGGGGAAAGGCTAGTTTTCTAGTTTTGATCGGAGGAACTGATGCCGGTTACTGATAACTGATACCAGTTACTGATAACCGATACCGGTGGGTTCTAGGATCTGTAGGTTGGTCGCTCTATGGGGTAGTTGTGTTGTTTGTAAGGCTGGTTTATGGATGATATTAGGAAATGAGATGATGAGAGGTAAAAGAATGACAGTTAGATGTAATGGCACGTTGGGTAGTGGATTCAGGAATGGATTTATGAGGACTGTGATTCAAAGAGCATAAAGAAATGTTATAACAAAGGACATGCAAGATGTGACTTACTGGTTTTGACAAAGATGCAAGTTGATCTCCTTTGCTGCAAACGCTTCTAATATCTCCACTTGTCTCTGCTCGGTCAAGTGAAGATCTAGAATCTGTTCCTTGCCTCCCAATGATCTCTGTTGATCCAGAAATCCTTTGATCTTGATCCAAAAATGAAATTCCGATCCTTTGTTTTTGGGTTTGGGGAGCCCATTTACAGGGAACCGATGGCAGTTGCGTAACCGACGGCGGTCGAGTAGGAACCGACATCGGTCGAGTAGGAACCGACATCGGTAAGGAAAAAGTAGGCTATTTTTAGTAAAATAGCCCACCTTCCCTGCTTTTCCTCCTGAGAGATCAGTTGCGGGCTTGGTCAAGTGGCTAGAAGGTCGGTTTTGGGTGCGAGTAAGGAGGCATTAGTTATGGATGTGAGTCTAGACCAAGTCATAAGTCTTAATTAGGTTAGTTTAGGGTTAGGACTAGGTCATGATGAGGTGGAAAAATGAGGTGGCAGGTAAGGTGATGTGGATTTATCAATTACAAGGTAATTAATAAATAATTGTGTAAGGTTTAGGTGATGAGGTTAGGTTGCGAAATGAGATGCGGGTCACAAGGGGTCGTAAGACACAAATTTGGTGTCTACATTAGCCCCTTATTGTCGTGTAGCTTGTTTTGTAAAGCTGCACGGACAATAATATGAAGTGGTTTCTCCTGTTAAGGGTATAGGTAATCCCCCTCAAATTTATCACAGATTGAGAGAACTTGAAATTAGGGATAGGGTTGATAAAGGGTAAATGGTGTAGAGATGATTGGGGAAAAGGTGGGGTAAGTCTAAGGAAGCAGACGCACGTTGAAATGCAATAGTGCGACTAGGGTACATGATTTGACGAGCAAACCAGCAATGCATAGGCAAAGGTCGATAGTTTATCCAAACAAGGGTGATATAATCCTGGTATCCAAGGCATAGGAAGTAGCTCCAAGGTATATAATAGGTAAGGTACAGGAACGTTTAGGCATGTTCGGCAGTACCAAATGGTTGGTTTGGTTGAGATAAACGTCACGGTCTAAGTCTAGGCAAAGTTGGTCGACAGATCAAGTCAAGGACCCTAATCATGCTAAAACACGAACATGTGAGCTCGATTGAACAAAAAGCTACATGATGGGTGGATAAAATTGTATTATGTTGATGTTGGGCAAGGTATTTAATGGGTGCGGCCTTGGGTCGGGCCAAATGGTTGGGTGCGGCCTTGGGTCGGGCCAAATGGGTTGGTTGCAGCCTTGGGTCGGGCCAAATGAGTTGGTTACGGCCTTGGGTCGGGCCAAATGGGTTGGTTGCAGCCTTGGGTCGGGCCAAATGAGTTGGTTACGGCCTTAGGTCGGGCCAAATGGGTTGGTTGTGGCCTTAGGTCGGGCCAAATGAGTTGGTTACGGCCTTGGGTCGGGCCAAATGAGGTTGGGTTGTGGCCTTGGGTCGGGCCAAATGGGTTGGTTGTGGCCTTGGGTCGGGCCAAATGAGTTGGTTACGGCCTTGGGTCAGGCCAAATGGGTTGGTTGTAGCCTTGGGTCAGGCCAAATGGGTTGGTTGTGGCCTTGGGTCGGGCCAAATGAGTTGGTTGTGGCCTTGGGTCGGGCCAAATGGGTTGGTTGTGGCCGTGGGTCGGGCCAAATTGGTTGGTTACGGCCTTGGGTCGGGCCAAATGGTTGGTTGCGGCATTGGGTCGGGCCTGATTGGTTTGTTGCGGCCTTGGGTTGGGCCAATTGGTTTGTTGTGGCCTTAGGTCAGGCTGAGTGGTTGCTTGCAGAGGTGAGTGTTATCAATATAAATACGTGAAGATACTTATATTTTTAAGGAAAAACATAACACATGATAGGTTATGGTAGGCGATGGTCGAGCTAACCTTGGGAGACCCCCATGTCTCCTAAGTGTTACCTACATAGCCCATTGCACAAAGCAAGGAAGGGCCTCAGACCGATGTAGTTCTCCCTTAGGACCAGGGAGAGGTGAATTTAGGCAATTTGGTATGGTTAGGAATTGGTTGGTTGGTAAGAATATTGATATTAATATTGGTAAGGTAAGGTTGTTGGTGTCGGAAATGAATTGGTGATGTTGTAAAAGGTATAAGGGAAGCGAAAGTTAGCCTACCCAAGTGGTTGGGAACCATGTCCTAATTAAGATCAACACACAATCCTAGATGCGAGGCAAAGCGGAAAGAGTGCTCCGTAGGTGAAAAGAGCTAAACAAACCACCAAACGTAGAACAAGCTTGAAACCCTAGGTACCGGTGCATAGACGAGAAGTCCATAGGTGAAAAGAGTTGTATGATCACAATATATCGGGTGTACGTTACGTCCCTTGAGTTGAAACAAATGGTGAGGTGAGGTGGATGATATAGCTGAGGTACAGAGAATTTATTACAAAGTGAGTGTTCTGACGAAAGAGAACCTACCCTAAATAGACAAGTCCATGACCCAAAAAGTTCTTTTGAATGAGGCCTTTATTTTACTGAATATAGACTGATCGATGCGGGAAGTCTACAAGGGATATTGATTGTGCTATTCTTGAGGTCTTCACGAAGCTGATCAATGCGAGAAGCTTCTGATAAAGGCTGACTGTGTATAGCTGTCCTTCGAGGGAGCAGTCTATTTATAGTAGCAGAGATGATTTTAGTGCATAGCTGTCCTTCGGGGGAGTAGTCTATATATAATAGCAACAATAATTTGGCATATAGTTGTCCTTCGAGAGAGCAGTCTATATATAATTTAGATAGCTAGATGTTCTTTTGGCGTGAAGCATCTAGTTTAGTAGGAAGTTTGACTCAAGAAAATCCCATAAGAATACGGCTTATTTTAAAATTTTGAAGTCATGGACTAGACTAAAAAGGGGAAGGCATCGTTTAGGTGAGGTGAGAATCAAACTATGTGAGCTTGATTTTTTTTATGAGGTGTAGGAAACGAAGTGCATGTGGTGGTATGTGAGCTCAAGGGACGAGCGGCAGGTAGATAAGAAGTGATATAACACTAAATTCAACAGTAGAATGGTCGAAGATGTAAGGCATTAAGGGGTTCAGGCTCAAGCTTACCATTAAGCGAAGCTAAACGATAAGCGCTTGATCCATAGGTGTGAGTGATTATGTAAGGCCCAATCCAATTGGGAGCAAATTTTCCACGTTTGCTATTTTCTAGTTTGGTGACATGTTGATTCTCTTTGAGGACAAGATCACCAACCTTAAAGGTACGCTCATGAAGTCGCTTATCATAAGCACGTTTGATGCGTTTTTGATAGATTTGAAGGTGATCAAGAGCTGTAAGATGACGTTCATCAAGAAGCTCCAATTGGGCTAACCGCTCTTGGCGGAAATCATCGTTGGTGAGAATATCCTGAAGAGATATTCTAAGGGAGGGTATTTGTATTTCGAGAGGCAAAACAGCCTCGGTACCATATACCAAAGAAAAAGGTGTGGCATTAGTAGAGGTACGAATGCTAGTACGATAAGCCCAAAGGGCAAAGGGAATGTGATCGTGCCAATTTCTTCCGGATTCATTGACAACTTTCATGAGGATTTTGGTTAGGGTTTTATTAGAAGATTCAGCCTGACCATTGGCCTGCGGATAGTAAGGCGATGAGAAACTAAGTTTGATACCAAAGTTGTCACAAAGGTCTTGTAACAACTTGTTTTTAAAAGATTTACCATTATCTGTTATTAAGGCGATGAGGAATACCAAAACGACAGATAATGTGATGGTTAATGAATTCGACAATTTTTTCCTTTTTAGTTGAAATGAGTGGAATAGCCTCCACCCATTTTGTGTAATATTCGGTTGCTGTGATAATCCATCGGTGACGTTGTGAAGAGGACGGGTGAATCTCACCAATAAGGTCTAAACCCCATTGTGAGAAGGGCCAAAGATCTCGAGTGACCTGGAGCGGGTGGCTAGGAGTATGTTGAAGGTTGGCATGTTGTTGACACATAACACAATGCTTAACATATTCGTAGTAGTCGTTATTGAGAGTAGGCCAATAATAACCGAGGCGAAGGATTCGTTTGGCCACGGCAAGGCCACTAAAATGTCCACCACAAATACCGTCATGGACTTGTTGGATGGTATGGGTGATCTCCGCACCGGTGAGACATCGAAAGAGGATGCCATCAAAGCCATGTTTATAAAGGAGTCCCCCCATAACTACATAACGAGAAACGTGTTTAAGAAAAGCACGTTTACCAGTACTAGTAAGGTCAGAAGGGAGAACAGAGGTTGTAAGGTAGTCATGGAATTGGTGATACCAAGTATCCTGCGAGTTAGCAGACACAGTATTTATCGTACAAACAACCGGGGCTGAATAAGATGGGGCAAAGAGTTGTTGGACCAAGACAAAAATGTCAGAGTCAGTTGATGAGGCTGGAATTTGCGAGGCTAAGCAAGCCATAGTATCCGCAAATTTGTTAGTAGAGCGTGGAATGGTTTGGATAGAATAGTGAGTAAACAAGGCTAGAAGTGAATCTATGTAGTGTTTGTATTTTTGAAGTTCCTCATTTTTACATTGGTAGATGCCCATAACTTGATTGACTACCAATTGAGAGTCGCCAAAAATATTGATAGATTTGATACCTAAGTGCAGCGCAACCTGGAGACCCAGAACAAGGGCCTCGTATTCCGCTGTATTATTAGTGCAAGGGAAATCGAGTCGGAATGAAAGAGGCATAGGCTCAGCGTCAAGAGGAATGAGAACAATGCCAACTCCTCCACCGCGTTGGCATTTAGATCCATCGAAGAAGAGGGTCATTTGATACGACTCTTCCCCGAGTGAAAGAGTGGCGATGAGTTCGTCGGGGAATATAAAATTGGTAAATTGTTCCCCAGGTAAAGGGGCTTCCACAAGTTGGTCTGCGATGGTTTTTCCTTTGATTGATTTCTGGTGGACGAACTCAAGGTCGAGGTCGGCGAGGAGCATGAGCCATCGGGTGATGCATTGGTTTAGATGAGGTTTGGCATACATGTAATGGATGGGGTCTGTGTTGGTGATGACGAAAGTTTTGTGATTCAGAAGGTAGTGTCGGAGCTTGGTAGCCACGAATGATAGGGCTAGGCACAACTTTTCTACATGTGTATACCTAGTCTCATAATCCACCAAAGTACGACTTATATAATAAACGGCTTGTTCTCGATTTTCAGAGTCACGATGTGCAAGCATGGCCCCTACAGCGTGGTCAGTGGCGGAAAGGTAAAGGTAGAAAGGGCGGTCGTCTTGAGGTGGGATAAGCACGGGTGGCTGCAAGAGATAAGTTTTGAGAGCTTCAAAGGCTTGGTGGCACTCTTCACTCCATTAAAACTCAATGTCCTTTTTAAGGAGGTGATGGAAAGGTTGACATCGATCCGAGAGTTGGGAGATGAAACGTCGGATAGATTGGAACTTACCTTGTAAGCTACGCAATTGTTTGAGATTAGTAGGTGGGGGCATTTCTATGATAGCTTTGACTTTAGACGGATCGACCTCGATGCCACGCAAAGAGACAATAAAACCAAGAAGCTTTCCCAAAAGGACACCAAAGACACATTTCTTTGGTTGAAGACGGACAGAATATTGTAGTACGCGGTCAAAAATAATGGTTAAAACATCGAGATGTTCACTGCGATGTTTAGAGTTGCCAAGAAGATCGTCGACGTAATCTTCAAGGATAGTGTGCATAATGTCATGAAAAATGTAGGTCATAGCCCGTTGATAGGTCGCACCAGCATTCTTAAGGCCAAATGGCATTACACGGTAACAGAAGGTTCCCCAAGGAGTTATGAAGGTAGTTTTGTGTTGATCGGCAGGGGCAACCAAAATTTGGTTGTATCCTGAAAAGCCATCCATGAGAGAGAGCATCTCATGGCCCGCAGTGAGATCAACAAGTTGGTCAATGCTAGGTAAGGGGAAGTCATCCTTAGGGAAAGCGAGGTTAAGATCTCGGAAATCCGTGCATATCGGAAGTCCCCCCGTCGCTTTAGTGATAGGTACGATGTTAGAAATCCATTGAGGATAGTCAATAGGCAAGATGAAGGAAACAGAAAGAAGTCGTTGAAGCTCTTCTTTGACCAAGAGGGCAATGCGTGGATGTATTTTTCTCAGTTTTTGTTTGACTGGTTTGGAATCGGGGTTTAGAGTGATGTTATGGATGGCAATGGTAGGATCAATTCCTGGCATGTCAGCGTAGGACCAAGCGAAAGCTTGGTTGCGAGCACAGAGGAAAGTAGTAAAGGCGACTTGTTCTGATGCGTTAAGGGATTGTCCGATCTTCACAATGTGAGGATCCTCCTCCGTGTGGATGTTGATTTCTATTGTAGATTCGTTCAGCATGGTTTGGGTTTCAGATGGTAAGGCTCGTTGAATATAAGAATCATCCGCGCCAAGGTAAGTGAGGATGGAGTCGTCATCCTGACACTCAACAACATTAATCAAAGGCGAATCCTCTTCGATCATGTCTGGATACAGAAGGGGAAGAGAAGATGGGTCCTCATTATCACGTTGATAAGTGAGAGGACCTATGAAGATAGCATTTATGAAAAAAAAAAAAAGTTAGGAGGGATAGATTCAGGGTCTATAGATTCTGTGGGTGATGATGGCAAAGTGGGTGATGATGGTTTGGTAGGGGTGACGTCGTCTTCTTCCAGAATACAGCTGACACGAGGTGTCTCCTGTGTAGGTGTTTCAGGAAAACCGAGACCACTGCGATCATTATGTTTGCGTGTGGTGATGGGGATGAGCGTATGTCGGCCTTGTTCATAAAGACCAAAACCAAAGCCTTTCCAAGCACAGCGAGTCAAGAAGGTGAGGGCAAAGCGACGATTGGTAAGGTATTGAAAATTGGACTGGAAAGGAACCACACCAAGAGGAGGCTCAGGGGCAACGGAAGATGCGTCGACACCCCCATACGTTAGGTTAGTGCGGCAGTGAGGTGGTCCGTAGGAGATTACCTCCCCCACACGATGGTCGTAGGTGGGATGTGCATGTAATTGTCCGTACTCCTGTGGGGTATGGAAAGAACTAACGTTATATAGGCGGTACTCCCCCAGCGTAAGGCGTTGAAAAACATCTACTAAGGGGTCGGAGGTTGGGATGTTAGCTGCGGGAAGGGAAGTGGTTTTTGCGACGGTGGTTTCATCAGTTAAAGGCGTAGGTGCGATTGAGGTACATGGTTGAGGCATACATTGAAGAAGATGGTTGGGTTGAATGTATGGGTGTCTTGATTGGTATAAGCACATCGTTAGGGCGGTATAACATATTGCAGGTTTTAAAGGGGGGAGGATCAGCTTTTACGGTGTAGGACTTCCCCTCGTACTCAAATTTTATGCATCTATGTAATGTTGAGGGAACGCATCCCATGGCCCGGATCCAAGGACGACCCAGCAATATATTATATTAGAACTCTCCCTCAAGGACATAGAAGAGTTCGGGTAAAGTACGTGGTCCTACCCGAATGTTGAGGATCACGGTGCCTAAGGTAGAGGTAATAACGTCATTGAATGACCGCAACATGATGGGGTTGGCACACATGTAGCTAGAAGGGATATTCATTTGTTGAAAAGCTTTTGAAGAGATGATGTTTAGGCTAGCACCCCCATCAATCATAACACGACGTACATGAATGTCCCGGACGTAAGCTGAGATGAACAGGGCAGGGTCAGGATCTTCTGTACCAAAATCGACAATTTCATCTTCAGAGAAACTGACTGCAGCAGCTTGTGGTATAGAGACAGAAGTGGTTGGGGCGGTGGGTTGTTTGGTGAGAGAGGCAACGTGATTGGGTGTTAGAATGGAGGCAACAGGCAGGGCTTCATTAGGTAAGACCTCGATCCCCTGAAGAATTTCAACGAGAGCTTGTCGATGAGATTCAGAAGTCTGAATGAGATCATATAGTGTCATTTTGACGGGTGATTGGTGAAGCTATTTGATCATGGCTCGATGGGCAACTCCATTAGAGACGGGGTAAGCGGGTCCACGAATAACCACTTTGGGTGGTGGTGCAATCGGGATGCTAGACGGAGAAAGAGAGGATGCAGGTGTGCTTTCTTTCACTTTCTCGTTGTTTTTCTGCGCTCGAGTAGCAACACTAATCATATTAATCTCGTAAACCTGAGATGAGGAAGATGGTTGGGATAAATTATGGTCTTCAAGAGGTGGGGTTGTAATAATGATAGATCGTGGTGAGGCGGGGATAGATGGTATAGGAGAGGGAATTGAAGCTAAAGGTCTCTCCCTTCGTAAGTTGTCTTTCTTAACCTTTCTATCTGGGAGAGGTGACTGACGAAGGATGGTTTTTAAAGCTTTGCATCCCTCCACATCATGTCCTAGTGTGCGGTGATAAGCGCAGATCTTAGACTCATCATAACCTATAGGTCGAGGTTTAGACGGGTCATAAGGTCTAAGTGGGGGTAGGGAAATGGTCGCATTCTCTACTAACATAGCAAGGATTTTGGCGTAAGATCCTTTGAGTGGGTCAAAATCAGAAGAGGATGAGGGTATTGATTGCGTGGGTTTTGGTAATGTTTGGGCGTGGTTAGTTCGTATGGGTGGTGGTTTAACCGAGGGGTGTTGATATGTGTTTTTCACTAAACGTGGTTTCTTTGGCGCAGGAGCTACGTTCGGCTGGTTAGATGATGAGGCTACAGATGACATGGTAGCGGGAAACAACCACGGAGAAAGGGGAGTGACAGAAAATAAATCCTTTGATGATGGAGTTTGTTTAGGGTTGATGGGTGGACAGGATACGTGGGGTGATAATGTTGATATACCCTTTGATCCCTGTATGGGTGCAGAAGGCGTAGATCGTTTTGAAGAAAACACAGGAGGTATGATATATTGGTGCAAGGTGGAAGGATGAGGTCCTAATATGGAAGGTAGGTATGACGATGATGGTTTTGATTGTGATAGAGGCACGGGTTGAGTGTGTCTCCTAGGTGGCGGGGCGGATTTATTCTTGGACAAATCTAGTCGCTTAGGCGGGTGTGTTAGACTGGGTATGGGTAAGGTCCCAAGCGTAGGGGAAGATTTGGCTAAGTTAATAGAAGTGGACGAGGCATTTGGTAGAGGTGAGGGGGGTGAAGGTGAGAACATGGGCATTTTAAGCTTCTGTAAACACTTCGGGTATATGGTGGAGTTCTCAGGATCGGTCATTTGCATTTGAGTAGAATATGGCGTACTCAAATGTTCCCATAGGATTTGTCTATCCTCTGGAGAATGACAGTCTTCAGGCTTGAATTGTAAATTTGGTACGGAAGAAAGGTGGGTTGTGATTCCAGTCCACTGTGGGTGTGATACAGGGGGTAGATGAGGTACTGTATCAATAGATGTTAAGAGGTCAACAGGTCGTTGAAAATATTTAGGCGATGAAGAACTAATAGGTAAGAGGGCGTGTTCGAGAGGATCCATCATGGTTAAAGAATTTGGTGATGTCGGTGCAAGAGATTTCTCGTCTAAGGATGTCAAAAGGAGTGGCGTACCTCTCCCTCTTGTGCAGCAAGAGGGGTAGAAGGGGAAATCTGGGAAATAGATAGGTTAGATAACATCCGTTCGCAATCTTGTAGGGATGTGGTATAAGAAGACTCATCGGTGGGAAGAGAATTCTGGGCAGTTAACTCCTTTATGGGTAAAGGAATGATTTCGCTTTGGTTCGATGGTGGTAAAGGAGGTTCGGGCTCTTGTGTTAGTGAAGAGGCTTGATTCAAAATTTTCTCGATAGAGGCTTTGGGCTGGGTATCAAAGACTGCATGGATCTCATGAACACTCTCTTCGGCTAAGATATCCTGGTTTGTGTTACTGTTGGGAGAGTGATTCGGGAATGGTTTGTTGAAGATTTTCAAATTTCGGTTGGCAGGGGCATTAGGATTATCGAGGGTTATATCCCCTGCATCAACCATTTCCTGCACTATGTTTTTCAACATCTTGCAGTTCTCATGACTGTGTCCCTTCACGCGGTAGAAGTTACAGAAGTCATTTTGTTTGTACCAGGAAGGTATGGCACGAGTGGAATCAAACCCGGAATGAGGTTTAACAGGAGGTAATGTAATGGCTTCTGCTTTGAGCAATTTTTCCAATATCACACCATATGTTTCTCCCAAGGGAGTGTAGTTGATGGGCTCGGCTTTGTACTTATAGGTGGTTTTTGGTGGGGCATTAGACGGTGTTTGAGATTTAACCATCACCGCGTGGACAGCTCCTTTTGATTTAGAAGAAGTGGATGCGTGAGGAGTGGTGGTATTTGGTTTATTGGTAGAATCAGGAGTTCGGAAATTGGGGTTTTTGTTACGCAACTGCAATTTCTCTTCTTCTAAGGCTCGAATTTCTAGTTTCCGAGCCATGGTAAAGGCTTCATCGAATGTACGGAAAGTTTGAATTTGGAGAGTAGGAGAAATGTGCTTAGCACATGCCCGCGTGAAAAGTTCGATAAGTTCAGTCTGAGGCAAGGCATATGTAAGTTGGTTGATAAGGCCACGCCATCGTCTGATGAAATCTGCGATAGATTCATCTTCGAATTGTCGAATGGCATAAAGGTCGGTGATGGATACTTTCTTAGCAATGTTAATGGAGAAGTGATCCAAGAAAGATTGGGCTAGTTGGTTAAAAGAGAAGATTGAGTGCTGGGTTAAAGCACTGTACCACTCCAAGGCAGGTCCTGATAAGGACATGGGAAAGGTGCGGAGTAACAAGGCATCATCATGGGCAATCAAATAACAAGCATGTCTAAATGATCGCAAGTGTTGTTGAGGATCCTCTTTACTATTAAAACGAGTAAATTTCGGCAACTCCCATTGAGGAGGATATGAATGAAGGGGGACAGAAGGGTGAATGGGCTCCCGAAAAACTTGCTCGTATGTCAAGGCGCTACGACTTCCTGAAACAGAAGCCTCCAGGTTTTGCATTTTGTCCATCATTTGTTTAATTAGATCAGTAGTTGGATGAGATGATGGTGTGGTTGTGGTAAACGGAGGCATATTGGGCCAAGGACCACCGCTAGATCCTGGTGGGGTTAAGTGTTGATAGGGTGTGGAGGATGAATATGTTGAGGTAACTGAATAGGGATGTCCCATATAGGATGTTGAGGTCACTGGATACGTGTATGGGAATGAAAAGGTAGGCGGAGCTTGAGAAGGAAAGCTCGTGTGGATAGGTGGCAGAGAGCAAGTCATGAACGGAGCAGTCTGCAAGAGAGATGAGGTAGGGGCAGTCGGCGGTAATGATATGTGGGGTCTGAGATTAACCAAAGGAAAGCTAATCTGAGCCGTATGAACCTCTGAAGCCGTCGGATTGGGGGACGGGGCTAGAGATGCAGGAAGCAAGGCGGTGTTATCAGGCAGAGTGGGAGCTAAATGAGCAGCTATACTAATAGGCATACCCACAAGGAGCTGACCATCAGGTGTACGGTCAGGGGTATGAGACAAATAGTATTGTACAGCGCTGGAATTAGCATCCAGAAACTTGGCAAAGTCCTTATCTCCCACAGGAATTTTAGGAACCTCGTTGGTATCAGTAGGATTCCCCACAGAATGTGAAGGGGGTGATTCAGGAAAAGAAACAGAGCAAGCATGTGAAACCATGGCGGAGGCTTGCTTTCAAGTGATAACAACCATGGACAGGAGTTCACAGTAGGGTTTCAATTTGTCAGGAATAGAAACAAACTCAGACTGGTAAAATTGGTAGGTTGCTGGTTTGTCAGGAATTGGAAAAGAGATTAACCGATATCGGTCTAGTAACCGATGTCGGTTACACTATAGCCGACGTCGGTCAGGTAACCGATGTCGGTGTAAGAAGTCTAGGCTAACAAGATATAAAAAGGCTGCTAATTTGATTTTTAACAACGTTTAGTATACTTGTCCAATTATTGATCACAGAAGACAGAGTATGAGAAAGAAAGCAGGACTAAAAACAAGCAAGATGCACACACAAATCCAGAGATTAACCCTAGGGTTAATTTTAATTATCGTGGGCTTATGCCTTTAGATGTAGAATGATGTCAGAATCCTAAACAAGAGACTTAGGGGAAATGTCAAGTTGTTTTGGCTTATAAGGTTACCTCAATCGGGCGGAGGAATACCGCAGAAAAAGGGGGGATGTTTGAGCTGTTGTGTTAATTGTGAAGTGATTCGGTATGTGTTGTGCAGTGAATGTAAGATTAATTTCTTGTCAATACCGTGGATATCACCCCCACGTGTACGACCTGTTACTTAATCTACATTCACTAGAATTGAAAAACAACAAGCAGGAATGCAATGCACGTGTTTTAAACCCAAATCGAAAATTATGTTCGATGAAGCAAGAGAGATGACTTTTACTAATGCGAAACTAGGAAAGCAAGACAATTTCTTTACGAAATATATAACAAAAGCAGCAACAGCAAGTATGCTTCCTAAAATGAAAATAAGCAAGAGAAACAGAAACCCAAGATGGGTCCCACCGGGCGTGCCAAAATGTTTCACTCGGAATGATTCGTTCCTTTTAGAAACAGATAAGGTTAGGGGCTAGGAGGAATACATGTAGAATGTCGAGATGGTGTGCGCGTACCGTAGAGAAAGATCAGGCTGATTGTGAAGAACTCCTTTTTGTCTTGGAAGGACTACCTGCAAATAAGAACACAAGACCACAAGATTTTGATTAGACAATAAATGAGGAAACTGCCTTGGGCCCAGGAAATATAAAACTTCCTTTCGAAGGTGGTCAGTTTCCCTGCTAATATGAATTAACACAAAAGACTGTAAAATATCAATTAAGTTGCTTCGTTGAACTGGGTAGGGGAAAGGCTGGTTTTCTGGTTTTGATCGGAGGAACCGATGCCGGTTACTGATAACCGATACCAGTGGGTTCTAGGATCTGTAGGTTAGTTGCTTTGTGGGGTAGTTGTGTTGTTTGTAAGGCTGTATATAGGTGGTATTAGGAAATGAGGTGATGAGAGGTAAATGAATGGTAGTTAGATGTAATGGCACGTTAGGTAGTGGATTCAGAAACGGATTTAGGAGGGATGTGATTCAAAGAGCATAAGAAATGTTATAACAGAGGACATGCAAGATGTGACTTACTGGTTTTGACAAAGATGCAAGTTGATCTCCTTTGCTGCAGACACTTCTGGTATTTCCACTCGTCTCTGCTCGGTCAAGTGAAGGTCTGGACTCTCTTGATTGCTCCTGATGCTCTTTGTTGATTCAAAATCATTTTCTTTGATCCAAAATGAAATTTCGATCCTTTGTTTTTGGTTTAGGGAGGCCATTTACAGGGAACCGATGGCGGTTACGTAACCGACGGTGGTCGAGTAGGAACCGGCATCGGTAAGGAAAAAGTAGGCTATTTTTAGTAAAACAGCCCACCTTCCCTGCTTTTCTCCCGAGAGGTCAGTTGCGGGCTTGGTCAAGTGGCTAGAAGGTCGGTTTTGGGTGCGAGTAAGGAGGCATTAGTTATGGATGTGAGTCTAGACCAAGTCATAGGTCTTAATTAGGTTAGTTCAGGGTTAGGGCTAGGTCATGATGAGGTGGTAAAATGAGGTGGTAGGTAAGGTGATGTGGATTTATCAATTACAAGGTAATTAATAAATAATTTTGTAAGGTTTAGGTGATGAGGTTAAGTTGCGAGATGAGATGCGGGTCACAAGGGGTCGTAAGACATAAATTTGGTGTCTACATATTTTATCAGTGTCACTCACCAATACAAGTTATGCGAAAAAAAGGGGAAAATGTAGACACCAAAATTAGGTTACACTTCCCCTTCACCTAAAATATACATTAATTTAATTACCTATAATTAAATTAATTCCCACTCTCATAATATTCATTATTTAATTACCTTAATTAAACTAATTTCCACCTCACCTAGACACCTCATTACAAACCTATTCTTAGCATGTTTCCCTTTTAATTGGACTCAATATCCACTCACCATAACTAACTAATACTTAGTCCTACATACCTTAATTAACTAAGACTTAGTTCAAACCTAAAATCAAATTCCTTAATTAACAAGAATGGATAGAGCTGGCCAAAAATATTTCCAAGATCTGAAATTTTTAGTAAACCTAGGATATCCCACCTAAACCGATGCCAGTCAACCCGAAATCGACACCGGTCACCCGAAATTGTCATTGGTTACCATATATTCAATTTTATAACCTTGTTTGGGATATTGACTTCATTTTTGAAGTTTTGGAATGAAGGATATCTACATGCAAGAAAGAACTAGAGCCCTTTCACACATCCAGGCAACCATAGCTAGCACCAAGACAGATCCGAAGGTATTTGCATTCATGGTAGCATTCTGAGAAGCAATGCCGCGACACTGAGCACCATTTCATAGATCAACCATCACCATCACCCAACCATCAACCTATAAACACCAATAAGTGTGTCTCTAACTTGTTGCATTTCATACTTATTCAGATTGCAAAGTTTCTTCATCTCTTTTCATCAACATCCATTTGCATTTTCATCCCACCCCTTTTACCTTCATGTGAATCCAACCATTCCATCACCCACAATCATTTAATTACCTATACCTAATTCTTGAATATCTGTCAGTACTCCCCATATGTCCAAAGACATAACATTCTCCTTACTATCCCTGTTTAATCTCAGAAAAAACACCAAAACAATGATTCTTTGAGTTTTTATTATCCTGCCTCTACCGACGCCGATTACCTATAACTGTCATCGGTTCTTCCTCAACCATCATTAGTCATACCCGAATGACGTCAATCTCTATATTTGGTAATCCTGTCAATAACATAAACCTAATAACCTCCACCCAAGTAACCTAAACTTTCCAGAACTTGACCCTGACCTGTTCCAGTACCTTGACGATCTACCCTACTTCAGATCTAATCATAACCTAGCCTGTTATATTAGATTTGTTCATTGTATTTGAATGAGACACCTAAATCATATCAACTATAGTAGGACCTTGTTTATTTACATCATTTTTTGTATTAATTTGCATTAAACAGTGGGTTGAATTCCACCAAGGAAGTATCACACTTCCTAGATCTAGCACACGCTAGGCAACCCACTGACATATATTGTTTAACTCTTTCTTGTGGTCTTGTTTTATATTTTAGGTAGTTCCTCCTAGCCAAAAGGAAGCTCTCGCAATCAACATTAGATCAAGAAGTCAGAATGCACGAATGACCTTCAAACCAACCATCACAATAGGTATTCCTCCTTAGCCCATTACCTTATCTGTTTCATCATAAAACATAAAGAAAATGGAGAAACGCCCTGTTACAAAATTTTCAACATTGATGCTCTTATTTTCCTTGAAAGTAGGAGTTTCCAGGCTTGTATCCACTACATTATTGTTGAACATATCATAGATATGATTCTTCATCCTTTCCAAGGACTCATATATTGTGAAAATTTCATTAGTGATTCACATAACAATTTCATCCTCTTTTGACTGCATGATAATGTGGGGTCTTGATAACATCCTAGTGTGAGGACAATTTTCACCCCTAAAAGTCATATTATTAGAATTAGATTAACCGTATTGAATTTTTAGGGGTTGTTCGACCTCCTCTATTCTCACATTCCTAGTAGGATTTGAGATATAGCTATGGGAGGCTTGCATGTTATTATAGTTGTCATCACATCCTGGAAAGAAAGGGGATTGTTGTGATTGAAGATTGGAATAATATTTATCAAAGCCAAATGGCTCATAAAAATATCTTCCAGACATATTTGGGGAGGTATAAAATACCCACCAAATAGGGGGATAAGGGGAAAGGTGGAATAATGGAAATGAAACTAAAATGAAACAAAAAGGAACTAGTCCTTCACGTTGAGTTCACCAAAATTTATACATAGAAAAAATGACATTGTGATTCCCAATGTACTTGACTTCCCGAGGTCGTACCAAGATAGCCAAAGTGTGTGAAATTGGATGAATAACTAATATGAAACTAAATAAAGTTTAGGGAATATGACATGGTAGCATGAAATCCTAATTGTTGAGTTGGTCGAAGGGATAAATATTGGCTATGACCGGTAGTGTGAATTCCCTATGGTCTCATTGTTTGTTTCTATTTGGTTTCTAAACTGTGTTGAAACTAGGTTTTAAATAAATAAAGTAATTAAATCTAGTTTAAATAAAAGAAAATATTGTTTAATATTTTAATTAACTAGATTCATTCACATTTAATTAAATAAAATAAAAGAACCATCTATTCTATTAATCTGAGAAATAAATGAATTGAAACAAACTAACTAAACAACTAGTATCTTTTTGTCATTTATGAAAAAATAAATAAAGTAAATAAATAAGTTACTCTACAGACACAAGAAATTAATCAAAATAAAATACTACTACCTCTAATAAAATAATAAAATAGGGAGTAATCGGATGTAGTTATTCCTCTGTTGTTGGATTTTATAACATAAGTTATTCTAATGAATGTATTTGAAAATCATTAAGCTAGATATAATGAATTTATTCTAACAAGATTCTCCCCTAGGTTTTCTAGAAAGGGAAAATCTTCTTAGGAGCAATTTTATCTTTTTTGTATAAACTTTCCCTGGAAATTTTTTTTTTGGATTTACTAATAAAAATAAAGATAATAATTTCTTCACTTCTTCCTCCATCTAAATTCCTAATAAGGTCCACAGGGATAATCAAGGAAGAAGTTAACAAGGGAATATATAAGAAATATTTTGAAATAAATACTAGAAATAAAATAAATGCATTCGAGAAGTGATGGAATCTTCCACTTCTACAAATCTAACCAAATATTTCTTCTAATGTAGTAAATATGATTAAATAAAGATTCAAAAATATTCAAATACACCTCCAACCTGGTTACTATTGGACTATGATAACTTCTCAAATTTGGTGTTTTACTTGTTTTCTACTTAGCTTTGTTTGCTCTTTCAGAAGCGATGTCTAGATAATCTTTGGTTGTGCAAGTGTTGGCTTGTAACAGGGAAGATAAAGAAATTCACAATGGTTGGCTTGGTGCAAGAGATGACTCAAATCATATGGAAGGAAAGAACAGAGAAAGATCTTGTTTTGTGTGTGGTTCCTCTAAAAAATTCAGCATCATAACTTTACCTTAAGAATGTGAAATATCCAACCCATCATCCAGGTGAAATCCGAGCATTTATAAATGTTTGGGGAATAATTTGTCTAAAAACACATATCCAACAAGAAGTGACAACACATCAACATAAGGGACAATCAATATTCTAAACATAGCAAACTAGGAAGATAATTCTAATATGAATCCAATGAGCCCAAAATTAGGTTAAATGGTCAAGAAAAAAGTGATAAAATCACTCCTGAAATCCAAACACGCATTCAAAAATGTGTGTTTTAATTCTGTGCTAGCCAGTTACATGACCTCCATTGTTGACATAGTGGAAATTGTACAATCATCACTTTGTCAAGAATTTTGATTTCATAACCACCACGATGGTTATGCAACCGTCGAAGACAAAGAAACTAAAAAGGGTAAAAATTTGCCTATAGACAAACAATGAACTTCTTAGTTTGAATAGTGGATGAAATTATTCATAAAATCATGGAAAGGAGAGAAGGAAGGATTTGGATCTCACTTTTTTTTTTATCTTGGAAGAGGTTTTTATCATCATAGGAGATATATCATGTTTTCCTTGTTACACCATGTAATGTTTTTTTGCATACACTACCAAGAGTTAAAGAGATATTGTCAATACCTTAGGCACTATAGAATGAATTATCACCCAAAAAAACATGATTTTTGGTGGATGTGTTTCTAATTTTGAAGAACCAATCCTTACATCTAGTAATGTGCTAAGTTGATATTGAGTCAACGTACCACATAGCATTTTGAGACATGAATGCTTCATTTGATTAGGTAACATAAAACAAGTCTTCATCATCTGAGTTATCTTCTTGTTCAACAACATTTCCTTTCTATTGGGGTTTATTTCTCCAATTCCCTTTTTCTACCCTTGCTTAGTATTTCATTGTCCCTATTGAGATTTTTCATTATTAGTTTTTTATTTCTCGACGATCCCTTATGGAATGTATTGTACCAATAATCTTTGAATTCATGGCCTTTCTTTCTAAAAATCAATTTGTTTTCTGTTCTTTGTCCCATTGTTGATTATTTTTCTTCTAGCATTTATCTCAAGATTGAAATTATTTCTTCCCTTTCTAATGAGAAGCTATATTTTTTTCTTCTATCTCTTATGTTGTATGCATGGACTTCTCTTATTATATCATATTCACCAAATTTTGAAAATTCGGTGTTTAATCCCTTACATTCACCATGGTTACAAAGATGGTGTATTATGGGTGTAAGTCTCTCAAGATGATGGATATAATAGATTCATCTTCACTTCCACTTATATTGCTTGGAGTAGTCATTCCCCGTTCAGTGTGAGGTCCCAAATATCCTAAAGATAACAATAAAAATTCTAAGCAATGATATTAATAGTAATAATAATGGTAATACTTTTTTTAAGTATAGGCTGGAAATAAATAACACTACAGTAATATAAGCAAGAGAAATTAAAACTAATACATTATAATAATGAACTCCATAATGTGACTCGGTTACAAATATGGAAAAGCCACACCAAACCATTTAAGTGTAAAGACAATGTGAGATATACTTAAAATACATGCCATTGTGATCGTGTCACAATTATGGCATTATAAGACATGGAGATGGCGTAATGCCATTTACACAATTTTAGCACGATAAAATGGTTTTAATTGTCATTGATAATTTAAGTGTGACAGAGTATTCTAGATAAAATATAAAGTCATGATTAAAATGATCACGTTTAGGGGATTATATTAGTTTAATTAATCATGACAATAATAATTGTTTCGAAAACGATAAGGCCATGGTGGGAATCCCAATAGTATAACACGGTCATTAATCTTATTTAGTTCCCTAAATGGACCCATGCCTTTAAAAATATTAAATACACAAGTTAAAAAGGGATTCCAGTTAATTAAATTCAAAATCAAGGGAAACCTTATAACACTTAAGTTAAAATTAAATTAAATGAGATTTGTTTGATTTGGAAAGCTTTCCACCATTGAATGTTAAAACCCTAACATTTCATAAGGTTCTCAAAAAACCTAAAATACTTTTATTCTTTTCTCCTCTCATTTCATTCAGTTGCAAACTTTTATTTCATTTGATTTTAGGTGTGGAGGATGTAGACAAGGAGGGAAGCTCATATGGATCTCAAACATGTTGAACAATGGCTGAATCACTCCATTTATTATTTTCATTCTATTTAAAACCATTAGGGTATGATCTGAGTATTGTTTCTATTGGAGTATAAATAAATTATTATTCCTTTGGTTAATATTTGATCCATGAAAGGATATGCATGTTTCTAATTTTATTTTGATAATTGTTCTTCCTCAGAGAAAATGTTTGGATACATATTTTATTTAAATGAAGTTATAGATCAAAAATTTTGGTTCATATATATATATTGTTTTTTATTTAAATCGGGCCAAAATAGAGGAAATCCCAATGGGGTGAACTATTTTTACCTTACGACATTGTTTGATGGGGCTCCCAAAGGTAAATGGGTCAGACCTATGCGAGGAAGTCCCTGAATTTTTTGTGGCATATACCATAACCCATGGTTTTAGAAAGGGGACTAAGATTCAGGTTGAGACATTCGTCCCAACCGCCCCACTCCAAACAATTTTAAAAAAACCAAAAACTTTGTTTATAAAATTATTTGATGTCATTCTTTGTTTATAAAAGGTATCCATATCATGATTAATATTACACACACACACACATCTCTGTGTGGGGGGGTCATTTTTTCTGGTTTAGTTTCTTGATACTAAATTTATTTAACAACAACAATATTTCATTAAGTGCAGGAAATTTTAAAGTTCCAACTCTTTACATAGTAATTTTTTAATGAGAAGAAAGAGAGGAATAAATCACTTAAAATTTTATCATTGGCTATTCCTCATACTTGGAACTCTTAAAATTTCCTACACTTAATGAAATATTATTGTTGTTAAATTAATTTAGTATCAAGAAACTTAACCTGAAAATTGATATTCCCACACACAATATATTCTATATATCTCTTATATATATATATAGATATATATATATATATATATATATATATCTATCTTATATATATATATATATATATGTAATCTATATAGGTATGTATATATATATAATATATGTTATATAGATATATAATATTGTATCTATCTATATAAGTGTATATATCTATATTTAGATATTATATCATATCTTTATATATATATTGTCTATATATATATGTATTATATATTTATATATGTATCTCTAACTTTCTCTATGTATTCTTTCTCTCTTTATTTCTCTGTTTTTTCTCCGGCTGTATCTGTCCTGTGTTATGTAAGGTATATGTCTCTATAGAGTCTCTTGTATATGTATAGATCTCTTCTATCTCTCATTCCTCTCTATCTATATATGATCTATGTATCTCTCTAGATAGATCTATCACTCTCCTCTATCCCTATCCCTCTCCCTCTACATACCCCATTACATCCCTAACTTAATATATCTCCCTCTATCTAATATCTACCCTATACATAAAAATATATGTATGTATATATATACACCACCACACAAACACACATACATACATATTAACATTACATACATGCACATGCAGATACATATATACATAACATATACATATATGCAGTCATGCATACATACATCATAATGTTTGTGTGTGGTTTGTCTTGACACATTATTCCTCTCTTTCTTCCTCTCTTTACTTTAGGAAATAAAAGGAAAGGGAGGAGAAGATATGAATAACTCTATATAGAGAGAACAAGAAAAGAAAAATCATTTAGTTTAAGACTATCACAATTATGTTATAATATATAATACTTATTTCAATGATAACAATATTAATACATTTTACAAAAATAAGAATAATTAAGTTTATACATTATCATAGAAACTAAGTTGGAAAGAGGAGATATTACAAATATAAGTTTGTAACAACAACATTATTCAGTTTGAATCAGAAAAATGTAACTTGAACACAATTATTTCTTCTTCTGAAATTGATCAATAAAAAAATTACTATGATATTTTTAAACAAGTATGCAAACTATTTCTTAATTCCTTTGAAGGAAAGTTTGAGTGAAGAAGTTTCATATTTTAGTTATGAGAAAAAAGAGCCATAATTTCATTCCAGATTTACCATATACATTCTAAACTTATTTTATCCCTTAAACTGGTTTATTTCATTTTCAAAAGAAAATTTTGAAGAGGAAATAAGGATTATTACAACTCGTAACCTTTGAAATCAAGGTGAAAACCATTTTATAACAGAAAATATAATACAATTTTAAACAGAAAAACCCAATCCTTTAATGAGTTTTTAAAACACCATTTCAACATTACAAGAGTTAATATTTGGAGGTATAATACATACATTTATCTTGAAATATAAATAAGGAATAAAAACTTAAAATGTAAGTTACAATTCCTCCACTAAATTGGAAACAACATGGAATTTTTTTGCCAAATTTAAACAAATTTCCAACAACAAGAAACCCTACAATACGCTCCAAAAATAACTCCACTCAAAGCTCCAAAATAGGAAAAGAAAAATCCATAACAACCATATAAATAAGCTTGGTTGACTACCCAACCAAATGTCATCATTACATGCCTTTAAGGAAACAAAGAAAACATTTTAGCCTCCCCCCAATGCCATGGGAAAGAGGCAAACATGGCTCCAACTAGCACTAAGGTAAAAGGGTTTGTTCACACTCAAAAAAGGTTTCAAAATTTGCATTCAAAACCAAAAACACCAAGGTAAAATAGAAAATATAAGCACCAATATTCATTCATGGGAATAGGGGATGAAATAATCCCAACTAAGAAATAAATAATCCTCCAAGTTTAACATCAAATATCACCTTATCTCTCTATGAAAATGTTACCCTTTATCATTCCATTATAATCCCATTACCACTTAATTCCCTTGTCCATTAAGGGTTTTCAAACTCTAAGTTTCCTTAAATAGAGATAGGGGTTGATTTCCAAACCAAATGGAAATCAACCCCTACCTCTAACAAAATGTAGTGGGGTAAATAACTATTATTTCAATCTTGATCAACAAACATTAAAAGTGAATCAGGAAGGTAATTCTCCCTCTTCCCAAACAAGCTCCAAATTCCACACCCCTCAAGGGTGGATGGAATAAATTAAACCAAGATTTAAACATTCAAATTTTCCATTTCTTACAAGTAATATTTTCACATAAAACAATTCAATTACATAACCAAGTAAGAAGCAAAAATGAGCAAGATCGTACCTTGCAATTTAAGCCAAAATCCAATCCCAAGTTGGTTCACCAATTCACCCACTTGCACTACAATATTTTTTGAAAAAAAAATTCTCCCCATTATTTTTACAAGAAAAGAACCCCATAACCATAAAAAAGAGGTATTATGATGGAAAGGAAACCACCACACAAGATAATAAGAGGGTGACAAGTGCCACCCTCCACCAAAAATACAAGCAATTCCATTGCATTCAAAATAAAAAGAGAGGAAAGTAAAATTAATCCTAAACACTCATTATATTTTCCCCAATTCCAACACATTCCCCAAAATCATAATTTCATCACAAAGAATTGAATGAGAGGAGGAAAATTGGGACAATAAGTGTCATTTACCTTGAAAATATCCCACCCACCCATAGGGATAGAGGCTATGGCCTCTTTTTAAGGTAAATGAGGTCATTTACTTAAATTTTACCCTTCCTAAATGTCACACCTTTCTCAAATACGAGTTTGGGAAAGATGTGTCATTTAGGAGGGGCAATTATGCTCACTTAATCCAAGATTAGGTCTCCTAGTCCCTCTTTATCCCAAGAACAACATCCAAAGTCCATAAAATTCCAAAATACTAAAGGGGGTAACATTAAGCACTAGATAACATTAAACAAGAAAGGGTCAAGTTTAAACCATATAACTATAACAAGAGATGCACATTTCACATTGTTAAGAGATGAAATAACACAATCACATAGGTATGAAAGTAAAAAAATAATCCAAGGTCACAACCAGATGGATAAATTATCATAATCATTAGGAAGGGAAAAGTTTGGACCCTTAAGGACTGTCATGTTAGTTTAAGTATGTTTCCTGAATCCCACATTTCTCACATGGATAACACCTATTACCTGCACACTCAATTAAATCATCACACCTATCCAATCCCAATAATCAAAGTACAATAACATCTAAATGCATCATAACATTCATCCATACACAATCACAACTAGCTAACTAATATATCATAGCAACAAATCATCAAACATAGCAAGAAGGTTTTCGACCATGCATTTAAGATGAATACAATAACCAACACCTGATCATGATCAAATCTAATCATAGATCATCTCAACACATATAAATTATCAATAAACATAAGTATCAAATACCCTGTTGATATATTGTTAGCAAGAGTTAGCATCCTAGTGCTAGCAACTAACCATATTATGAAGCAATGTCACATCAAAATAGTATAACATAGTAGCAATATCAATATCAACATAGAAAACATGATACAATGAGTCGATACATCTCAAAATGAGAATACTAAAATAGGTGGGAACTACAGAAGTGAGGCCCTTAATGTTTCAACATGCCTTAGAAAGGCCTCAATTTTCTCACCATTTTTTTGTTTGAGATAATTAATTGACTCTAGAGATGTAAGATTGTGTTTCTATTTTTGGACTCATAAATGGTGCTTAGTTTATCCCACGCTTCTTTAGCCATTATGGCATTGAAAATGTGGCATTAAACCTCATCTGATACTACAAATAATATGATTGAATTAACCTTCTGATTGGTTTGATAAAATTAACATTGTATAACAACATCATTTTTGAGATGAGAAAGAATACCATCTACTACACTCCATATGTTTAAAATTCAATTCAATTCCTTATTTTTATCTTCCACGTGGCATAATTATCTCCATGTAGGAGATGCGAATCTAAGTGAAAAAACTTGGGAACATTGGCATTTATTGTGAGAGAGTTATAATAGACATGTTCATGTCTAATTGGCTTGTTATTCCAAATTCAATTACAATATAATAAAAAATAAAAATTTCTCCCTTTCCCAAATAATTGAAATTCAAACAATTTTTTATTTTTGGGAAATTTTTCCTCTTCACAATTTCCCCTTACATATGGAAATTCAGGATATAAGGCCTATGGTGCTTTGTAAGAAGGTTATATGTACAATTTTAGCCAAAAAAACCTTTTAAGAGTTTTTTCCTCTAAAACAGTATAGGGGTTGCTAAAGCATTTGGAAGGGGTTTAAATTTGGTAAAGTTTTATATGTTAATGGTCCTTCTAAATTCCTTTAAGCCTCTAGAGTGGATTTGTAAGGGGAATTTGGGGGAGGTTGGACCCCTTGACCCCTAATTTCAAGTGCCCTATCAAAATTCTTAACCATCATCGCGACATTGATGTTTAAACAACTATGTGGCCTTTTTTATTAAAACATGTATTTAGAAGAAGTGTTATTTTTTTATAAAGGAAAATGGACAGGTGGGTTGGGTATTGAACCCGTGAATTTTTCACTGGAATCTCCTTTTCATAGCTGTTGAGTTAAGTAAACTAACCGGAAGTGAAACTCTTGTAAAATATATTTAAATACTTTATATTTTTAGAATACATTTACAAAAAAAGAATCCCCTAAATATATTAAGGTTACCTCCAAATATCGTACAAATACATTTGATTTTATTTGATCACTTTATTGTAGGATTTTGGTTCTATTGTTATTATTTTATGCCATCGCTAGGAGGATAGAGCTCACTATTTGTGATTTTTACAGGTCTAACCATAAAAGGGCCTTTGTATTTACATCTAACACATTTTTTGTGTGAATTCCTCTACTTTTGGTTTGGGACTTTGAGTCTGGGATAGAGATCACTCACTCGTGTATTTTAACTTTGATTTGTGTATGTAGGGTCAGGTTTTTGATTGCTCAAATTTTTTTTTTGATGCCTTCAAGCTATTATGAGGGAGTGGAGAGATCATAGAGCTCGGGTCCCTACCAAAAAAATATTCAAACACTCAACTTCGTAAATTTGATCTCCTCTAAACCAATACAATGCACCTTAGTGCAACATCAATTCAAGTCTACAGTTGCTTCTATATCTGGGGGTTTACCAAATATGGAAGAGGAGTTAAGGGGTCTCCAAATTTGGAGACAAACCCCTTAATTTTAATAAAAACTTATTTCCCTTTTTTTAAATTTTTTTCATCAAATTTGCAACTAAAGTAGCATTCTTGTTTGAAAAGCATGTGATTTTTCTCTTGAATTATATTTTTAGGATAAATTAAACCTATCGAGATGGGGAAAGCAGGGGATGGGATGGGAAGGGGCATAAAGTTGTGGCTCTCCTATGCTACTCAAATTTTATCTTATAATTCAACTTTTCTGCAAGATTATTTTACACTCATGTTCAAAATTTACAACCTACTCAGATATCAAATCAAGGTGTAGAACCAGGTCAATTCCTAGAGAATTTTATTAATCATAAAAACTACATTAAAAACTAAGGAGAGGGTTACAATAATTATAGGTATTGAACAACCATAACCATTCAACATAAATGGTTATTGAGGTGAAACAATAACACAAACAAACAAATATATATAGGGGAATACTATTCCAAATAAAAACTATAATACAAACAAATATTATTGTTGGAGTTATATAACAAATTAGTATAGTAAATAGTAAATGTTGAATTAATTTAATTACATATTATTTTTTACCCAACATGAGATATATGTGTGTTTAAGAATTCAATAAATACAAATTAAACTTTGACTTTAGTAAATATAGCCTATTTAACTATCCTCTCACCTCTTGACATATTCATGTGTGAATATCATCTAACCTTTCACTATCACTGAGAGATGTGAGATTAAAAAAGAATCAATTTTGGCACACATATAGCTCCTACAAACATCACTAATTGATCCAAAAGCCAAAAAACTAAATGAATATAAGTTTTTCAAATATACACTATGTGTTAATGGTATCGAAAACTAGATTCGAAAACTATCTCTTAATGGTATCTCCTACTAATTTGAATCTAGTTCTATACATGCAGATTGGGCCTAATTTATACATTTACCAAAACTTAGTTTAAATTATAAGTTTACATTTACCTTTATCTTAAATTTCATATTCTTAGATTTAATACGTATTTTAATAAATATAGTGTGATTATTTGATCCATAAACACAAGTAAATATCCAAATTTTTCTACTGTTTGCCATTACATTTAAAATTCATCAACTTTCAGGATATTAATTGATCCAAATATGAATAGAATGTGATATAAATCTGAATTATTACTGATCCAAAACTATTTAATTGATTCACCAAAAATAAATGTTCGGTCATGTTGGTGCCATTTCTGAGCTTGCATCATGTTTCCCTATTTTTTCAAATCTATATGTGCTCAAAAACAATTTATCCTTCAAATTGGTGGTCTGTAATTCCTCCCCTCCAATCAAATGCTATAAAAATGCTCATAAACTTGTTATTTTTCCTTAGTTTGAAAGAAAGATCCATGTATGCCTTGCTTATGCCCTAATTTTTCCAAATATGCGAGTTATGTCATTTTTTCCCTTTGCCTGATCGATAAAAATTGAAATTGATCAAATCATACTTGTCTGTATTTGAAAATCCAAATCATAGATCAAGAATGCTCAAAAAACATGCTTCAATTGATTCAAAATCGAAAAATCTACCATCCTTGGTGAAAAAATTGAATTCTAGGACATCCCTAAAATTTTCTACATTTTGACTGTCAGATAGGTGTCATTTGCCCGCCAAATTCATCATCAGAAAGCATTGGAAATGTGGTGCATTCTTATTGGCCGAGGATCGGCAGAAAATGTTTCTAACTTGTCATTTTTTTATTTTTGGAAAAGTGGAAAATTTGGCTCCACAGCTCTGCCTTTTTCAAAGTTGCCTACGTGGCATGTTCTCATTGGTCAAGGATTGGCGGGCGGCTGAATCTTCTTAGAAATTTTTGGTTTCAATTTGCAAATTTTTCAAAGTTAAATTTTTTCCCGAAACCCTGCAGCCAACTAGAGGAGGACACATGGAAATATTTTGGTCAGAGGGGATGCGGGTGGCTGAAAAACCTTGTGAAATTTTGTGTTTTTTGGCTCAAAAGGTTAAAGTGAATTTTTGGAGCGAGGACCCGCAACCAATCATAAGAGGACATGTGTCTAGGAGATATCAAAATGGAGGAGCGGGCTAGATTGGGGACTTAGAGTTTTTAACTGTATTTTCTAAAAATTACAAAATCATTTGTTAGCCCCACTTCAATTAGGAGAGGCCACGTGGCATATTTTTGGAATGAGGGGATGCGGATGGCAGAGAAATTTTATAATTTTTTTGTTTTTGGGGTCAAATGGCTAAGGTAAAATTTTGGACCGTAGCCCCATGGCAAATCACAGGCGGATACATGTCCAGGAAAATTCAGGAATAAGGGGTGAATGTTTTGGTGACTTTGAAGTTTTTACTTCAAATGGTAAAAGTAAAAAATTGGGCCAAAGTTCTGGAACCAATCAAAAGAGGACACGTGTCCAAAAATTTGTAAAATGGAGGAAGGGACTGAAGGAAAAACTTAATTTTGTTTGGCTTTGTTTTCTAAAGTTGAAAAGTGGAATGTGGCTCTGCCCCAATCATATGGGGACACTTGTCCAGGAAGGCAAAAATGGGAGCATGGGCATTCGGAGGTAAAAGGGAAATTTTGCCTTTTTGGCAAAATTGGTTAAAATTTTGAAAACAAAGCATGCCTCCTTGACCAATCCAAGTGAGACACATGGCATATTTCAAAGGTCAAAAGGGGAGTGCATGTCAACAATGAGTTTTGAAATCTTCAAATTTTATAGGGAAGTGTGATGGAAAAAGATAGAGACATGGCCCCGCAGCGAATCAGAGAACACCACATGGCAGGGATGAATTCAGAGGTGTGGGCCCACAGAGGTTTTTGGGAAAAATTTCCTTTTTCCAAAAAAGGATTGAAATGTGTAGAATTGATTTATGGTTTCATTGGGACCCACCTTGTGGACACGTGGCAGGCCCAGGAAGTGGGCTGGGAAAAGTGGCAAACTTTTCCAAATTTTGAAAAGGTTATAAAGTGAAAAATTGCAACCCTGGGCCCGATTAAATCATGTTTTGCCACATGTCTGTCCTTATCAAAAATTAAAAAAAGGTAAACTTAAGCATATTTTTGAGTTCTCATCTTCCACATGGAGGGCCAGGATTGAAAGTTGAATGAGATCAATGGTTGTTGTGCATTCTTTTCTTTTGGCTGCCATGGGAGCTCCAGGAAGCTTAGAATCACGATTTTTGCATCAAATTTCTTCAAATCTTAGATGATTTTGTGTCGTCTTGGCCTTCCAGGAGCATTGGCATTATTTTCATGGCTTGATTCCCTTAACTATGGTGTTTTTGATATATTTTTTGCTCAGGCCCGAGAAAAAACGTAAAAGTCAGATCTGGAATTGTAGAAGTGAATTTGGAAAAGTAAAAAGGTAAAATGATGAGTGAAAAGATGTTTTCATGCCTCAATGATGAAAAATGTGCCTTCAGGATGAATATTTGATTTGAATATCTATAATGATTTAAAATTTTGGCACACTTGACATCCTGTGAACATTTTTTTGTTTGATTTCATTTTTAGTGAATCATGAGGATTGTTGTAGCAAACTTGCTCCCATGGCATATTCTTTGCTTGGGAAAGAAGTCTCCAATGTGGCATGAGGTATATAATGCATTTTGGAAAATTGTAAATGGTCAGATTTTGAAATTCACAAGCAAATTTTTGAGAGAAGTCCATCTTCTAAGAAACCCTCCAACGAACCTGGTTAATGTCTTATGTGTTAGTTTTTTCATGAATGTGAGTTGGTTACAAGTGTATAGCCATCACACAGATCTAAGATTGTTGATGAAACTCTCCCCTGCTGATGAATCTAACAAGATTTTGAATTAATTTTGTGTTTTTCTAGGTAATATGATGTCTGTCATCATTTCTAAATACCTAGAAATAGTTTCATTGTTCTTGTTGCAATCTTACATTGAAATTCTTTACTAAATCACACAGATCTCATTCTCATTGATAGTTTAGTGGCACTTGTATTTTTATTTTTCAGAAGATCTTTCATATGGCACTAAAACAAGCAATTTAAAATCACTTCTCCTTCATTTGTCAATTAAGATTTCTTGTAATCCTTTGGGGGTACCTTAAGCGTGGTTTGATCAAGGATTTTTGTGTTTAATTGAGTTCTTTACTTCAAGTTTTTGTGGTGAGGTCTCAAAGATTGTGTGAAGAGTGTAACCTGGGTTTCTATATGTGCCTCTTCTAGTTGAATGAACATCTTGATTGTTTAAAGAATTTTATCTGATAATTGCTCAAGTATTGTAGAGGTTGTCAAAGATCTAACATATTTAGGTTTTTCTTATCAATATCCCACCACAAAATCATCCAAAAAATATATCCTACCTTTTACTACCTCTAATTTGCATTTGTGTACCCACATAAGATTAAAAGCCATTTGTAAAAGTATGCATGAACAGATCAGGATTTCAATGTCTCTAGTAACCTTTGCCTTGTTTTGAGAATATACCCATGTTTTGAGAAGTGACAACTCATGAGAGTTCAGATCTAGGGTGTTGATCATGTTTTCATCAAGGTATTCATCATATAATTTCAAGCAAAAGGAAGGATATCTTCATCTCCTTCGTCATCACAAGGTTACAAATAGGTCCTCTTACCTTGGTTGCAAGGCACAACCTAAAACAACTAGGACAAGATCAAGTCCTATTGGAGTGATATCCATCTCTCCACAAATCTGAGTGTTAGCTAGACCATATCCCCGACTACCAATGACATATAAACATGGTCTAATCTATCTTTAAGCTCCATGCCATTTATTTGGTGCTACTCATATTGAAAAGAAGAACAAATTTGGGTACCAACAGGTCAAACCATTCAGATTACTATATTACCAATTCATCCAAAGTGTTATAATTGATATTTATTCTTTCTTAAATTTTAATTTAACTGATTAAATATGGAAATAAATCAGAATTCAAATGTAGATATACCGGATTAAAGAGATGACACTAGTATTATCTATGTAGGTTGACAATTGCCTATTTCTCTAGGTTCTTATGAACTGATATATTAAATTTTTCCAGAATCATAAGTACAACCAAATCACAATTAACAAAAATAGACCAATAGCCTATAATTTTTCACCTTCAGACCTTCAAAAGACCTTGCAGATCCCAATGTGTGTCTTTCACCTTCTCGAAGTACTTGCATTATTGTATCCTTGTTGTTCCTAGCCTTCCATTGAATTTTTTTGATAAAAAAAGTCACAAAGTCTCCAAAAATGGAAGATAATAATTCCACAAGGAGCATCTCATAATTCTGGACAACTTTCTTATTTACTATGAAGACCCAATTTTCTCCTAAATACATCTAAAAATTGATTTTACAAAATTGCCTCCTGATGGATATAGCAAAATCACAAACTTGTTGATATTTAAATGAAAATGGGACTCTATATAGGATTAACGAGCCCACATGGTATGTTGGTGAAGGTTATCTTTTGTTATCTAGGTGGTTGGGGGTTTGATCCTCCACAACCACCTATCTATTTGCATTTGCCCCATTTGGGATATAAATTCCATATCAATCAGGATAAGCACCCAACGATGGTTTAAATATAGGTCATACTACACATATTAACATGAATTTAGCTACGTATATATGAATTTTACTTCCATGTGGGTGGCCAATGGTTAGAGTGCCATGTAAGTGGTTTGTAGTGAAATATGGAGGGTCATGTGCATGATGTCTGAGCTAAGTTTAGCTCTACCATTAGAATGGAGAGATTTTATCCTCTATTGTGTTTGGGATGTGTTTGGAAAGTTGAATGCGCTGAGATAAGTTGTTGAGCAGATCATACTTAACAGAAGGCACACAAGAGGTCCACGTGGGAAAACAGGGCATGTTCAAAGGTGCGAAAGGATAAGGGAAACATGCAAGTAGAAGACAAGTTCATATTTTGGGACTTAGCCATTTTCACACATGAGGATCTATTTTTGGAGATGGCGTGCAGAGCACACAAACAAGGTGGAGACTTGTGTGCAACGCATTGGCTATTTTTGGAGGATCGGCTACAAATCACTTTTTCATGGATGCGGGATAAGAATAGATTTATCACTATTAGTTAACTAAAGTAAGTCTATTGTTAGCGCACTTGCATGTGGGGATATTGTTGTAAATGGCATGCGGATAATATTAGCATGCGACCTATTTTTGGGATTGGATAAGTGGTGAAGGGAAAGTCCCCACCTATATAAATATGTAGTAAACTGAGCAGTGGTAGTAGTATGTAAGACTAGATTATTGTATCATATCTACACGCGTATGGGCATGGAATGCCATTATTGTAAGAAGCTTCTGTGTAATTGTCATGTTTAATATAATGTAGGATATTGACTAAATATAAGGGTTAATTCTATATGTAATTGGATCTTATATGTTCTTGATTTCATCATGGTTAATGCTTAAGTCTATTATTCTTAGATATAGATTTGAGCATGCACTGTAGAATGATATATCAATTATGGATCTATATGTATTAATTCTTCATCATGCTAACATCCTACAACAACAACCCTAAAGAGGGGTCTGATACCTTTGCACACTTTGGGTGAGTTCTCAGTCTAGGCTGAGTGATGTGCCAGCACGTTTGGGATCTTATTGGTAAATTATAGGCTACATCATTGGTTTCATTTCTGGGACCTCTTTTTAAATTGTTTCTAGGATGGTTCATGATGAAGACATACCAGTTGACTCTAGCAAGTGTTGAGGAGTGGATACACAACATGGAAGAAGAATACACATGAAGTTTCAGCACTAGATCTGAGTTTAACGTACGTACTTGGGTGGAGCAGAATTTGTATGGCAGTTTGTATGAGATATTCTTTGCTATTTTTCCTGTAAAGCTGTACAATTGGCTGGTTATTTTTGCATCTAAATGGAATTGGATATATCACACACTTGTTTAGACACAGGAATAATTTCAAGCCCTTTATGATGCAGATTTGATCTAAACTGACACTATAGATATGTGGTTCCATGGTGTTTTAAATAGTTATATCATGGAGTATTCAATTTCTACATATTCATTTCCAGAGGTAGCTGAATTCCAATTTTTACGGTATCCCAAAGAAACCTATTTACAAGGCATTCCATTGGAAATCAAGATCTTGATGGTAACCCTAAATTTGGAAGAATAACCTATGGCTCGCTAAACCCCACCATGCATGGGGTAACAAACAGGATTGGTGAAAGATGGCGAAATCAAGGAAGAGGGAAGCAATGTGTCTTGAGTATAATGAGGCGTGCAAGAGGGAGATAGAGAAGCAACATGACATTGCAGAGTGGATGTCATTGAGGAGAGATATGGCTCATGAAGGATTTGGAGCTCACGTAGAAGACGTGGATCTATAGCATTAGGAACTCCCCCATATGGGAAAGCATGACAGGGAACCCTCCTTGGCCTCACAAGCGATCATGCCAGGAGAGATGACCTGGGCCACATGTGCATATATGAACCTACCTGATAACCTAGACCTTGTGCTTGGTTTTCTAGTATCTAGTACGACAATTAGTCAATAAGATAGTTTGGTAAGTAGGAGAGTAGGAGTAAGTTAGAAATCAAGTACATCAATGGCAGGGAAGAAAACTTAATTGTTGTTTAGGGGTGTATTTTCAGGTGCATCGTCCACACAGAATGTGAGCACGTAGAATGTTGGATTCACTTCTGGAAGTGGAACTACTTCAAATACCATGGGGGTTTAGTATAGTACCACTTTTAGAGTGCAAGGGAGTACGTCTTCAGGTCCTATTCCAACTACAGGTGAAGGATCAAGAGGTATAGGTGGTTCTAGTTTTGGTGGATCTGGTGGTTTTAGAGGCAGAGTAAACATAGGAGGTTTTAGATCAGGTGGGCAAGGTCTGCACCAACCCCAAAATATTTACATGGAGATGTCTCTTCATCTCCCAGAGTATAGAGGTATAGAAGATGTTTTTGAACATGTGCACATGTGTGAAATATTGTGGCACATAAAAGGGATCATTATTTTGAGTGCAAGGAAAGCCAATTTTATACTACATTACAGGGACGTGCACAGAGTTGGTATAGGAATTTTGACCCTGATAAAACTTACGTGGATTATGCAGCATTGAAGGATGCTTTCTTAAAAGAGTTGTATATCCCAGAATTTGAGCAGAAGATTATAAGAACACTCAAATATATCAAACAAGGAACTACTGAGAGTGTATGTGAGTATGATGTCTATTTTAAAACACTTCTATCTAAGCTTTCTTATGATATTCATGCAAGCCAACATGCACAATGGTTTTTTGGAGGATTGATTACACCATTTAGAAGGGCATTGTCACATAAGACATACATGGATCCATGTGAAGCATTGGAGGTAGCTCTGCGTGCTGAGGCAGTTGGAAGTATTAACACTTACGTTATCCCATTCTTAGAGGCACATATTGCAGCTATGGAAAAGTAGTTAAAGAAACTATCAGCAAATTTAGCCCATTAAATGCACTCAGGGATTTGGTGTACAAATTTTGAAGTGGAAGGTCACACCAAGGATAGTTTTCCCCGTAGATCTATAAGTTCATTGATGTTAGACTACAAGATCTGTCATTTAAATCATAATGCTAGCCACTGTCCTTTATTACAACGTGAGATAAGGAAGAATGTATCCTATTATTGGAAAGGAAACAATTGGCCATACATGCCATGCCTTATATGTTAATTATCGAAGATCTATACAAATTAGGATGTGATGAGGTTTTTCTCTGATGCATGCTAGAACATGAGCGTATTATAATTATGGAAGAAGTGCATGGTGGGATTTCAGGAGGACACTATGCGGGAAATACAACAGCGTGGAAGATTCTACTCATAGGGATTTGGTGGGAGACCATTTACCAAGATTTTATTGAGTTTTGCAATGCCTGTGACCATTGCCAACGCTTTGGAAAACTTGGAAAGAGGGATGAAATTCCCTTATGACCAATAGCCAATGCGAAACCATTTGAGAAATGGGCTATTGAATTTTTAGGACCAATATCACTAGCGGCACGAAGGACTGGTTCGCAGTATATCATCACTTGCACTAATTATTTGACATGGTGAGCAGAGGCATCACCTACAAAGGATTGTAAAGTGACTACAACTGCTATATTTTTATGGGAGAATATAATCAACAAGTATAGATGCCCATTGAGTTTGAAAAGTGATAGAGGTATGCACTTTCTCAATGAGACGATCAAAATTCTACTATCATAATTTTTAGTGGCCCATCACAAGACTACCCCCTATCACCCTCACATTAACAGAACTACTAAGGCATTTAACAAAATACTTAGTTAGACATTGAATAAGATTTGTGATGTTTGTAGACAAGATTGGGATGACAAAGTATCATCTTTTCTTTGGGCATACAGGACAACCTACAAAAGGTTGAATAAGGCCACACCATTTCAATTGGTGTTTGGCTTGGAGGCTATCCTACCGGTTGAATTCATGTTACCTTCATTGTGTAAAATGCATGCAGGAGGATTAGATGATGAGCAATCACTGGAAGAAAGGATTTACAAATTAATGCAGTTGGACAAAAGATGATCACTCATCATGTGGAGATAGAAGAATGAAAAATTAAAAAAAGGCATGGATGATCGTCACATCAAGAACAAGAAGTTTGAGATTGGGCAGATGGTTTTACTTTATGATTCCAAGTTTTTGTGCCATCATGGGAAGCTAAAAGTTCATTGGTTGGGCCCTTACATCATCTCGTACATTCTTGATTCAGGCACATGCCAATTTCATGTGCTGGATGGGAAAAGATTACCAGGACACTTCAATGGGAGTAGGTTAAAGCCCTACAATAAATAAGTCTTCTTGGTGTTTAGAAATAAGGTAGTGTTTCTAGTTAGAATAGACTTTCCCTAAATGCATTTTCTTTTCTTGTGTTTCCATTTCTCTTTGTTCATTCCTTTCTATTATTTTGTTTTGCGCCTTGTGCAACGATAACCACATTACTTTTGGAAGGTTGTGTATGTGTAGAGGACCGTATTGATGTGAAATTACAGCACCCCCCAAATGAACGGAGTTTGAATGGGGCATCCGGTGTAATTTGCATAACATTGGACCATCTCTCAAGTTGTGGGACTTGCGAACTTGAGATGGTCCTCCAGAGAAGGCTATATTCTTCTACCTAATCCAAATTCTAAACTACTCATAATTCAGAAAAGATGCCTAACTACACCTATCCTAACAATGCCAAGGAGACAAGGAGAGAGAAAGTGCATGAAATGGGAAATCCTACACTAACGAGGTGATAACACCAAGAAAAGGGGTGAGATACTCTATTGAGGGAGGAAGAAATAGTGAAAAGTGGGCTGAGGGAGGTCACACAGATGTGACACAGACCTAGATCCTAATCTGCCATCAAAATTCCATGAAGCACAACATCTTACACCTGCAAATGTGACATACATGCACATAAAACAAACACGAAATGGAGAGGCACAAAGAAATAACAAAACATGAGAAAGGGTTGAAAAACACCACAAAAACATGATTTTATTGCTCTATAAGGTGCACAGACCATTACAATGATGCTCAGAGGCATAAATACACTTGTCAAGTGCAGGAGAAGGCTTACAACTCAAATGGATTTAGGGGAAAAATTAACAAGAGGTTTCCCAACTCCCAGAATGTCTACCTAAAAAATGAGGTGGATTTTACAATATATAAGCAATGTCTCACCAACCCTCATTAAAGAGGTATGGGAACCCATAAAATTTGCTTCCTGAGGGTACTTTTGTCAGAGGAGGACATGGGCGCCATACCGCATTAAATTTAGTTGTTGAGCTATCTTTTACCCACCTACCCTTATCTTGCTTGTGAGATGTCCAACCCATGCTCATCCAACCTGGGCATTGAGAAAGTGTGATGGGTGTGATGGGCATCAAATTATGTGCATGGGCTTCAAAAATTTGACCCGTCCAATCCCTGGCCATCCAACCCCAAGCCATCCAACCTAGTCGTACTGACCAAGTGTGACGGGTGCGATAGGCTAAAATTCTATGCATGGCCATAAAACTTTTGACCCATCTAACCCCTGGTCATCCAACCCCAGGCCGTCCAACCTCATGACCTGTCCAACCTGGCTGTATCGACCAACCCCCAGCCGTCCAACCTTGGGAGGACAACTTTCGAAGGTGATAACTTGAGCTTCCAGATGAGTTTTTGGGTGAAATGTTATATGATTTCACATGGAAATAACCCATTGAATCCAATGGTGGTGGTATCAAGATCCAAGTTTGAATTTAACACCTCTAAATTTCTCCTTCTTTCTCAGGATTTCCGGTTGTGTGCTAGAAGAACGAACTACCTTGGGAAGTGTATGATGCTTCAAAATGTCTTGTATTTTCCACCATGTAGGGCATGGAAAATTACTTCCATAGGCACTTATTTGGACTCATAGTTATTGACATGGCTATTAGAATCTTTATCTGAAGCTTAGATCTTCTTTCATGCTACAAAATTTTTAAGGCCCGAAAGCCTACTTTTGATGGATGGCCCGAAGACCTCCGAAACTTCCCTAAATGAATTGAAATTCTTCCCAAACTTGAAGACTCAGATGTATCATTCCAGTTTTATCCATGAATCATTGTCCAGTGCTCAAACCCATCCTCCCAAGTTGTCTATTTTACTGGGGTAAAAAATAGATAACAGTTTGGCAACCTCTCGGGGACATCTGCCTACTAGACGTGTGACCAATTACCTTAAGGCATCCATTAGGCATGAAGTCATCCTGGTAAACACAATCTGACCTGAACTTTTAAAATTGATCCCTAAGTTGTAGAACACCACTGAAATTGTAGTTTATCTTCACCAAATTCTAAGTCCAATGCATTGTGCGCGAGAAACAAAACAACACCACACAAACTATCTACAAAATGAGAAATCATACATGCCCCAAGTGGAACATGTAGAGTGTGCACAAGCACTTATTCTGTTGAAAGAAAACCTACCTACTCTACAATAACCAGAAGATGGCAATTTCACACAAAACCTGCTATTGATGATGAGAAATAATTCCGCTTCCTCAAAATAGGCTACCATGCAAATGATTTGGAGCTGAACATGGCTGTTGATATGAGTTAAAAACTAACAAGAGGCCATTATTCCACCCAAATAACCAAAATATCAACATCAATCAAAAATATCTCCTCAAGTTGATTGACATTGGACTCTTGAAGGTGTTGATGGTGACCCTTGGTGCTTTGCATATCATCCTCTTTCCCTAAAATGAACATGACCGGTTTTGGCTTCTCCCTTAGATCCAATGAAGCCAAGTACCTAATTGAGCATGGTCTAGTCCTTTGAATGTACCCATTTATTTGAAATACAACTCCAAAAATGGAGTCGTCCTGCAAACCTTCCTGGTTGGATGGTGTGGAAGAGGTGATGAAATCCTCTTTCTCTTCCCCTTCCTTCTCCAATGAAGAACATGGAAGATTGAAATCTTCCAACCTTGGTTCCAAAAGGCTATTGTACAATGTAGGTTGCTGTCCTTGGATGCTCTCCTTCATGATATTATGGAACTCCTCTACAATCTGTACATCATCATTTTGTATTGCAACATCCAGTGAAGTTGCTTTTGCATCAATAAAGTTTGCTACGACACATTGTTGGCTTTGGAATTCCTTCGTTGTTTGTTGAAGACCGACTTGCTCTTACACAGCCTCCTGCTCTAGCATGAGATTTTTCAAATCAAATTCTTCAATTCACTTCTCTAGAGGACTATTTGGGACAACAAGGTCTTCTTGATAGCTCTCCTCCATCATGGATTCATTAATCAAATCAGGCCCTTCAAATGAAAGCAAACAAAATTCAATAATGCTTTCTTCATCAAGTGGCTTCAACTCTAATTTGATCTCTTCCAATTGCCCCTCTTCAATGGTACTTGGAGCTGGTTGTTCTTCATCCTCCATGGTGTTAACCTGATCTACAACTTGACCACCATGGTTCCCCTCATCTTCAAACACAAAGTTTGAAAGATAAAACTCTTCTTCAACATTGGAACTCTAAGGGGATGAAGTAGAAGGAATAACTGAAGGTTCTTCTATGGCCTGCTCTGTGCTTGATGCCTATTGAACTATATGGTCCTCCTCCATAGTTGGAATGCACTCCTCTTTTTCTGGATTTGGAGTAGATTCTTCTTCCCTCATGGTTGATTGTGCATATTGGGTCTGATCATCAATATTTTCAAACAAAGTGCCACCATGGACACTGCATTCAGGACATACAAAATGTTGATCTTATTCTTTTTGTTCTTGTTCTCTCTCTGCTGCAAAATCATCTTTAGCCACCACTTGCTCTTCAAATCTTACCTCCTCTATGGGCTTAACCATCAAAGGGATCTTTGTAATCCCAAATTTTAGAGCCAAGCTTGCTAAGATTTTAGTCTTTTCTTCTTCTTGTTGCTTTCCTTGACTGGTTTTCAAAATTTCTTCCCCACATGAAATTGGGGATGCAAGAGGAGAGATGGGTTGGGTTACAACTGGTTTTGTATTTTTTTGTGGTGGTGGAGAAGGTATTGCTTTTGGCTCTTGTGGAGTGGAATTTGATTTGGAAGGGAAAAGGGTAGAGAAATTGAGATGAGATGGAAGACTAGGAGATGGAGAAGGGGAATCAACAATTAGGATAGTAGATGAGGGGTTAAAAACTTGACCATGCTGAACTGATATTGATTGGGAAGGAGAAAATGAAGGACAAGGAGGTGGTGTACTTACCCATTGACAAGGTTGTATTACACTTCACTCGTATGCCTCTATTCCCTCGGTCCACTTTTCAAGTAATGGCAGCATTTTAGCCATGAAGTCCAGCTTCTCTTGAGAGTTGTAATGTCTTGGAAAAGGGCCAACCCATGGACAAGGTGCCCTGCAACCAATCCTAAATGCTTTCATTTGTGATTTAGCCCTAGATTGAACCATTCCAGCCTCCATTTTCTGGATATTTTCCAACAGATCTGCATTTTCTATGTAACTGTTGTCATTGTATGTGTACCCTTGCTCTTGATATGTTTCATAACCAAAATAATTTTGGTATTACTCATATGGGTAAGCATGATGATTTTGGATCTGCTCATAATGATGATCTAGAGGATTTGAGAAGTATGTTAGAGGTTGAATGCATTGTTGCTATTGCAAGTGTGAATTCCAAGATGGAAATGAAGTCATGATTGCACAACTTCATGGAATGAAAAAATATGGAAGAGATGGAAGAAGAAATGGTTGAAAATGGATGGAAATAAGATCAGCAACTTCAAAGATGGGTTGTTGACCAGATGGAGTCATCAGATGTGCTTTCATGTGCCTCCAAAGGATGAAATATTCACCAAGAGCAAATCAAACCTGATGAAGTGAAGTGGTAAGGTGCTTCAGACCTGTCCCACCAGGTGTGCCAAAACTGTTGATGTGAAATTATAGCACCCCCCAAATGGCCCGAGTTTGAATGGGGCATCTGGTGTAATCTACATAACATTGGACCATCTCTCAAGTTGTGGGACTTGCGAACTTGAGATGGTCCTCCAGAGAATCCTAGCTTCCTCTACCTAATCCTAATACTAAACTAATCCTAATGCAGAAAAGATGCCTAACTACACCTATCCTAACAATGCCAAGGAGACAAGGAGAGAGAAAGTGCATGAAATGGGAAATCCTACACTAACGAGGTGATAACACCAAGAAAAGGGGTGAGATACTCTATTGAGGGAGGATGAAATAGTGAAAAGGGGGCTGAGGGAGGTCAGACAGATGTGACACAGACCTAGATCCTAATCTGCCATCAAAATTCCATGAAGCACAACATCTTACACCTGTAAATGTGACATACATGCACAAAAAACAAACACGAAATGGAGAGGCACAAAGAAATAGAAAAACACGAGAAAGGGTTGAAAAGCACCACAAAAACATGATTTTATTTCTCTATAAGGTGCACAGACCATTACAATGATGGAGGCATAAATATGCTTGCCAAGAGTAGGAGAAGGCTTATAACTCAAATGGAGTTAGGGGAAAAATTTGTAAGAGTTTTCCCAGCTCCCAGAATGTCTCCCTAAAAAATGAGGTAAATTTTACAATATATAAGAAATGTCTCACCAACCCTTATTAAAGAGGTATGTGAACCCATAAAAATTCACTTCTCGAGGTTACTTCAGTCAAATGAGGACATGGGCGCCATACTGCATTAAATCCAGTTGTTGAGCTATCTTTCACCCACCTACCCTCGTCTTGCTTGTGAGCCATCCAACCCCTAGTCGCCTCATGACTTGTCCAACCTGGGCATTGAGCAATTGTGATGGGTGCAACAGGAATCAAATTCTGTGCCTGGGCATCAAATATTTGACTGGTCCAACCCCTGGCTGTCCAACCCCAGGCTGTCAAACCCCAGGTCGTCCAACCTCATGACCCGTCCAACATGGCCGTACCAACCAAGTGTGACGAGTGTGATTGGTGTCAAATTGTGTGCATGGGAATAAAAAATTTGACCCATCTAACCCATAGCCATCCAACCCTAGGCCTTCTAACCTCATGACCCATCTAACCTAGCTGTACCGACCAACCCCTAGCCGTCTAACCTCAGGAGGACAACTTTTGAAGGTGATAACTTGAGCTTCTGAATGAGTTTTTGGGTGAAATTTTATATGATTTCACATGGAAATAACCCATTAAATCCAATGGTGTTGGTATAAAGATATAATTTTGACTTTAAAACCCCTAAATTTCTACTTCTTTCTCGGAATTTTCGGTTGTGCGCCAGAAGAACGAACTGTGTTGGGAAGTGTATGATGCTTCAAAATGTCTTATCTTTTCCACCATGTAGGGCATGGAAAATGAATTCCATAGGAGTTTTTTTGGATTCATAGTTATTAACATGGCTATTAGAATCTTTATCTGAAGCTTAGATCTTCTTTCACGTTGCAAACATTTTAAGGCCCAAAAGCCTACTTCCGACGAATGGCCCAAAGACCTTTGAAATTTCCCTAAATCACTTGAAATGATTCCAAAACTTTAAGACTCAGCTATATCATTCCAGGTTTATCTATGAATCATTGTCTAGTGCTTAAAACCATCCTCCCAAGTTGTCTATTTTACCAGGGGGTAAAAATAGATAACAGACCGTGCATCAGTTTAGTGTGGGGTGGAGTGAAAGGAAGCATAGACCTATTATACAAGTTTAAGTTTATAGTATAAGTTGTGGATACTGGATCGGTTGAAGAACTAAAGGCGCATAAGGTTAAGAGGTGCATAGAGAAGAGATGGACGTGAATGGTTGGGGTTGGGAAAGCCTTGAAGAAACCACGTACAAGAAAGAGGAAGAGCGTAGGAACAAAATGAGGTAGGTGAGGGCAAAAATAGGGAAAAGGACAGAAGAAGTTCCTTCGGCGCTATGGACGAGTGCATAAGGTTCTTTAGTCAGATTGGATTTTTGCACGTTAGAAGGTTATGAAGAGGTTTTTGTGTAATATGGGGTGTGTAGGTAAAGGCACTTAAGACCAACATAATGGAAAAATCCACATTTAGTGTTGAAGTACAGTGGTAGGTGACAAAGCCTTTAATTCCAAGAAGTGGGAAATAATATAAATAAGAGGTCTACGAATTCATTATTTATTGTGATTACGAAGAAAAGAAAACTCTTGTGAACTAGGGCATCCAAAGTGATATCTTTGCAATGAAGGAAGAGTTTGAGAGATTTGAAGTGTGGAACTAGGGTAAAATCGTAAACAAGTAGGAAAGGAGTAGACGGGGGTGGAGAAGTTGAGGGAGAAAGCATCATCTTGTGGAAGGGTTTTTCCAATGAGGGTTTGGAGAATAAGGCACTGATTTAGAAGAATTTTCCAGCAAATATTGAGCTTGGTGCTGGATAAAGTGGTAGAGCAAAAAAAGAAGAAGAATTTTTAAAGTGTTAAAACAAGTTAATAAGATGTCACCCAAAAAACCTACCACCCCACCACCGCCGTATCCTCTGTAAGTAACCCATATACTTCTCAACCAACCAATACCTCCTCCATCCAAACACCTAATAATTCATCTATTCCTGGTGCCCACATATCGACCATTTATCCCTTAGAAGGTTTTTTTCAATGCCTCACTCTAGGGGAATATCACCTATACAATGTCAATACATTCCTCACTCTGTAAGAGTATGGAAATATTATTTAACATCCTCGTTATGATCATCACATAGGTGAGAGATTTTATTATGGTCCTCGCCACCTTCGTACCAATCTAACATATGGGGGAATTGATACTTCAACATATTCACCCAAACCACCATCGCAAACTCAACCATTTTCATCCAACCTCCAATCTCTCACTAACCACCACTTCACCCACACTTTCCTACACCGATGTGCATGGAAGGGTTTTGTATTTGGTTTTTATGAACCAGGCTGTCATACTGTCATCTCGTGTACCACCCATAAACACAATGACCGCAGTGGTATCAGATTTTTTGAACTATTGTCCAAGAAGGCCCACATTGAACTCATCGAGGATAATGAACCTTCTTCACCTCATTTACTAACTTCACCACCTTCACCAATGGAGTCGATCGATCCAAAATCCATTACTCCTAACTTTTATTATTTTCATAAAAACCATTTCTTTGGGACCTTTGACTTATCAACATGATGGTGAGGCTCCCTAATCTCTTCCTTTCCTGTATCCTGACATGATCGATGATGATACACCTTTCATTAACGTCATTTAGTGTCAGGATGATGAATCTATCCTCATTTACCTTGGTGCGGAAGATTCTTATATTCATCGGTTGTTGCCTTCTGAGATGAAAATAATGTTGAATGAATCAACTATCGAAGTCAACATTAACACTCAGGACAACCCGTACATTCTAAAGATAGGCTAATATTTATATGTTGCTGAACAGGAAGCCATTACTTCTTTCCTCAGGGATCATAACCATGGTTTCACTTGGTTCTATGCTGATATGCCTGGTATTGACCCCAACATAGTGGTCCACAATATTGTAACCATTCCTGACTCCAAACCCATAAAAACAAAGCTGTGAAAAATGAACCCTCACATTACTCTTCTGGTTAAAGAAGAACTTCAACACCTTCTCTCTATTTCCTTCATCTTACACATCGAATACCCCTAATGGATTTCTAATATTGTCCCTGTCACAAAGGTGACAGGGGGAATTTACATCTGCACATATTTCCGTGACGTCAACCTCGCTTTCCCCAAAGATGATTTCCCTCTGCCAGGTATTGATCAGCTAGTTGATCTCATCGCTGGCCATGAGATGTTATCACTCATGGATGGTTTCTTAGGTTATAATCAATTATTACTCACTCCAAAATATCAACACAAAACCACCTTCATCACCCCTTACGGGACCTTCTGCTATCAAGTCATGCCTTTTAGCCTAAAAATGTTGGTGCTACATATCAATAAGCCATGAATTATATCTTTCATGACATCATGCATCACATTTTGGAAGATTATGTAGATGACCTTCTTGCTAAATCCAAACATCATCCCGAACACCTTACAGTCTTAAAGGTCATCTTTGACCGTCTCATCAAGTATTGTGTTCACCTTGAACCTAAGAAGTGTGTCTTCATGGTCCTTTCCAGCAAGCTCCTTGGTTTCATCATTTTGTTGTGGGGCATAGAATTTGACCCTACTAAAGTAAAGGCTATTCTTGAAATTCCTCTGCCTACTAATTTCTACCAACTTCGTATTTTTCAAGGTAAGTTACAATATATTCCTCATTTTATTTCACAACTTTCTGACTATTGCCAATCATTTCATAATCTCCTAAAAAAGGATGTCTCTTTCAAATGGGATGATGAATGCCATAAAGCCTTTGACACCTTCAAAAAATATCTTCTGTAACCACTAATGCTCATTCCTCCTAAGGATGACCAATCCTTTTACCTATACATTTCTGCTACTGATCATTCCTTAGGTGGCATGTGTGCTCATCGTGATGAGCAACATAGGGAACAAACGGTTTACTGCATAATTCATACTCTTTTGGACTATGAAACTAGATTCACCCATGCTAAAAATATCTTCTTATCCTTAGTTTTTGTCGCCACTAAACTTCTTCATTACTTACTCAACCACAAAAATTTTGTCGTCACCAAAACTGACCCCTTACATTATATGTATGCCAAACCCTACCAACACCAGCGTGTTATGCATTGGCTCATGCTCCTCGTAGATGTAGACCTCGAATTCATTCATCAAAAATATATCAAAGGCTAAACCATTTCTGACCAACTCGCAGAGGCACCCCACTCTGGGAATCAACCCTCTAACTTCAATTTTCTAGCCGAATCCATTACTACCCTCTCTTTGGAAGATATCGTTTACCAGATGACCTTATTCTTTGATAGTTAAAAATTTCAGCGTGGGGGTGGTGCATGTATTATACTCATCCCCCTTGATGGTGAACCTATGCCGTTGTCCTTCAAACTTGATTTTGATTGTACTAACAACATTTCTAAGTACGAAGCACTCGTATTAGGTCTCCAAACCGCCATTTCCCTAGACATTAAATCAATTAATATATTTAGTGACTCTAACCTAGTAGTAAACTAGGTTGATGGTATATACCAGTGCTGTAACAAAATAATTAAAAAGTATAAACACCACGTTGGCATACTTTTGACCACTTTTGACCGTTATGAACTACAAACCACTCTGCGTTCCACTAAAAAATTTGTAGATACCATGTCTTGTCTTGCATCTTAGATACATTCTTCACCTTTTGACTTCAAAATATTTGTCACTGTACAAAGGTTGCAATCAACTTCTTATTCACTTCATGACATTAGCATCATCGGGGCCGTTGCTATTGACCCACATGATCTTTGGTAAAAGCAATTTGCTGACTACCTTTCCCTTTAAATTATACCTCATGACCTTACTCGTAATGGACAACATGCCTTTATCAAAAGTGCCTCTCGTTATGTTATCATGGGTGGTCTTGTTTATAAATGTGGCTTTGACGGTATTCTCTTACGATGGCTTACAAGTTATGAAATTCCCTATACCATCAAGGAATTTCATGAAGACATATGTGGAAGTCACTTCAGTGGCCTAGCCGTCACTAAATACATCCTTCGCCTAGGATATTATTTTCCAACACTCAACCATGATTGTTGTGACTATGTCAAACATTGTGTGAAATTCCAACAACATGATAATATTCATCACACACCTAGTCATGCCTTATAGGTCACCTGTGACCTTTGGCCTTTCTCCCAATAGGGTTTGGATCTTTCTAGAGAGATCAATCCCCATTCTTCCCAATGACATCAATGGATCATTAATGCTACCAAATATTATACTAAATGGGTTGAAGTTATACCTCTCATTTCTACAAAAACTGAGAAAATATGTGAATTCATTAAACATCACATCATTTGTCACTTTGGTGTCCCTCACCACCTAATCACTGATAATAGAAAGTAATTAAAAAATAAAACCTTACGAAAGCTCTGTGATGCCTTCGACATTCAACTTAGTTTCTCTTCACCATACTACCCACAAACAAATGGCCAAGTAGAATTAACCAATAAAAATTTGAACAAAATTCTTATGAAAGTACTTGATTATATTAGGAAGGACTGACATACGCACATTCCTTTCACCTTGTGGGCTTACCACACTAGTATTTGCACTTAAATTTCTACCACACCTTTCTCTGGTCTACAATACTGAGGTTTTCCTTCCTCTCAAAGTCCAGATTCCATCTCTTCATATCTCCCTTTAATACATTCTCATTGATGATGAATTTCACCAGGATCATTTGACACAGCTTGAATTATTAGATAAACGTCATCTTAATTATATCAACCATATCCAAATCTACAAAAAACTTATTAAAATTGCCTATGAAAAATGTGTCCATAAACACACCTTCCAAGTTGGTGACCTCATTCTGAAGGAAAATCAACATGTAACCAAATAAGAGAAAAGTAAATGGGAAAAATTTGCTCCTAATTGGCTTGGACCCTATATTGTGACTCATACCTATGGGTCAGGTGCTTATCATTTTTCTTCACTCGAAGGTAAACTCAAACTTGAGCCCCTCAATTCCTTGCATCTTTAACCATTTTATTGTTGAATTTGAGTCTTTTATCACCTTTTTCCTATTTCGCGCTCGTCCCTTGAGCATTTTCCACCTTCCTTATTTCCAATTCTCGATACCAATGACTAAACAAGAATCATGTGATTACCCATCACCTTTCAACTTTACTTTCAATATGAGCACCACGGCTCTACTTATGTCATCATTCTCATGGATACTTTTCACCTTTTTCAATATGGAATCACATGGTAATTAATCACTTACAACCTCACCATAATAGTTAACCTATGTATGCTCCCGTTTTTCCTCTTAACAAGAACCAAATTTCCTCTACAGTCTTGTCCATGACTTAAAAGACCAAAAATAAAATGAGTTTCAAAATGGGATTCAAATCCTTGAGTCAATATTCCAGAAAAAATATGACTCCCTCAAAAGGACATCTACTCTTTCTGTTTCGCCGCTATAAATATATTACTCCCTCGAAGGAAAGTTATACAAATCTAGCTATACTACATATGGTCTATCAAAAAAGAAGACTATTCCAGGAAAAATACAATAAAATATTTAGAACCTTCCTACATCAATTAGCTTTGCAAAGACCTCAAGGAGACAAATATACTCATCCCACATAGACTTCATGCATTGATCAGTCTATCAAAAACAAAAGCAAAAAGAAAAAGAGAGATTTTTCATCATGGACTCGCTTATCTTGATTTTATGTTTCTCACTGAGTAGGCATGCTATCTCACACCAGGTTATGCTAAAACCACCCTGCATTCACCTCATTTCCTTTTTTCCCTAATCTTGTACCTACTTAAGTGACTTTCTGCAAATACGACATTTCGTGATCATGTGAGTTTTCTTCACCCTTAGAATAATTGATCATGCAATGCCTTTCAGTTCTTACATTCATAAGTCCATCTATGGCATGGTACGTGTGTTATGGTTCTTATAAATTAGGTAGTTCTTTTTGTCACCTTTTACCATTCACCTATTTCATTACTTGTTGATTATCCTATATAGGACAGGACCATCGACACCTACATTTTGGGAATTCCTTTTTCACCAAACTCAACCAAACATCAATCATACCTATGACCTAAACTCAACCATGCCTAAATGACCTAAAAAAAATCATGCATATAACCTATACTCGATCATGCCTCAAACCTACTAACCCATTCCTCTACCTCATCATATTATTCCCTAGCTTATGGGAGAACTACATCAGTTTGAGGCCCCTTTTTGCCGGGGCTGTATAGGCACCACTTCGCGGGCATGGGGGCCTTGAAGGTTAGCTTTGCCACTCTTTACCCTTACCAATTTCCCCCATTTTCCTATTTACATTCTACCTTAGTTGATTTCCATTTTATATCAACAAGTGGAAATTAAAACAAACATCAATTAGCACACATATACACCTACCTACCATTTGTAGCATATCAATAGATCATCCATTTATCATTATTATGTTTCCACGATAGAAAATATTTGGAACATTAAACCATAACATACATATTCATCATCATTCATTTTTCCATACTCACCAATAGCTTGAAAATTAAATCAACACTAAAAACCTGACTCCACCATGCCTAAACCGACCTAACTACATCATGCCTAAACCAACCTGACTCTATCATGCCTAAATTGACCTAACTCCACCATGCCTAAACCAACCTAACTCCACCATGCCTAAACTGACCTAACTCCACCATGCGTAAACTGACCTAGCTCTATCATGCCTAAACTAACCTAACTCCATCATGCCTAAAATTACCTAGTTTCCATTGCATACACAAATAACAATGGAAATTTACAAACACAAGTACAACATCATACCATAAATATCACCATCTCTATATAAATCGTCAAAATCTGTGTGTTCATACATATGTACATATATGCAAAATCAATACAAGTTTCTCTCATATAAAATTCAACATCTTCGACACGCAGGCTGGTATAATAATCAAAAGACTAAAAAACTCTCATGTACATCGTCACTATCTTCAGCATGCATAGGATGGTATATATAAAAATAATAAAAAAGAATGTCACTGCACTTGGAGCTCAATCATCTCACCATCTGATGTCTATACCGCTCTCATTTGTCTCCTCCTCCTTTGCTCCAGTGTGGTTCCCTACCAACCCCTCTCCACCTTGCCTGGGTCTCATCTCTACCTAGCCCACAGCTGGGTCTAGCCTTCATGAGCTTGTGGCCTCACCTTGAGCCTATCCATGGGATTTTTGGCCCCTTGTACTCTCTACACTATGTGTATGAGATCTTGTCCTCTCACTCGAGGCCTATTATACCCTATACTCTGCATAGGAAGGGACATCTATCCTCGGAGCAGTCAAATGATCCAAATAGTATCTGGCCTTATTTAGGGAATCCCTGAATCTAGCCATTGGTGCACTATCTATGAGGGTACCACAAGTCTCATAGAAACATGTGAGCTATGTACTTCTACCAATGGATGTAACCCCTATACATGTGAACCCCACCCTCCCCCTATACCATGAGACCATGTCCCGCTGCTACCTGTAATAAGGGACCCTATCCATGAGCCTATGTCGGTGCCTGTGTTGGTACCTATGTTGCGAATTGGGCTTGTAAGGCCATAATCTGAGCTGGTATAGTGGCCAACTGACTTTGCAAACCTACTAATTTTTCCTATAGGGAAGGTACCTAACCCCCATCTCCATCTCCCACCCTATGCAGGATATCATTCCCTGTGCAATCTAGGCCTATAGGGCCACCACTTGTGCCTATAATGTGGCAACCTATGCCTATAACCCTATTAGCTTCCCCTATAATAATGTGATCTAGGCCTATAATGTGGTCACCTGCCCCTGAAATATATCCCTCTGAACTGTAAGGGTAGCTAAGTTTGGCTTTGCTAGCCTATGTGGTGTTACTCATAGCCAGAATGCCCACCACCATCTGTATCCATCGATGACACTCTCATCGTTGATCTTCCTATCAACTGACTACTCCTCCTGCCCTGTCGACACTGTAGGTAATGGTGGAGACATAGGTCTCTCCATATCATCCTTCTTGTACTATGGGAATGGTGGTGGCACGTCCTAGGGAAGCCCAAACTATCTTCTAACCCTATCTAATGGGTATCATCTTATGCTCACTGGTATGGCACCCCTCTATCCACCTCAGTAGTTGTAACTCATCTAACTCCACTACCATATACTTGCATGAAGGGAAATTGACATACGGCCTCCAAATAATATTAACCCTGGATAACCCATCCAACATTTTCCTATAATATGCCACATCATGTATGACCCTAGCCCCCTGACGCACTCCACCAAAAGGTACCTAGCACATGTAGCCAACCCAGACCATACCTGCCTTAAATGCATCAAGCTGAGGCAAACCAACTAGACAAACACATATAATGTGCGCGTATGCTAATCGATGAAGAAGGAAGGTACAACACAAGCTAAATGTCTAATGCCATTTATAGGCCCACAACTCTCTGTATAACTACACCAAGAATGTTGGTGCCCAAGAAACATGGGTCTTATCCTCCATCATGTCATGAACAACCCCAATCATCACTCGTACGAATCTCCCACCCTCCGCATCTGGTAACACAAAGCAACACACTTCCTTCATGATCCAGAAAACCAACCTCATCTTCTGAGGATGGGCCGCATACATATCTCCATAGTTCATGCTCATGCTATAGAACCTCATACCCGTTTAGTCATGCTATCTCACACTAGGGTATGCTAAAACCACCCTGCATTCACCTCATTTCCTTTTTACCCTAATATTTTACCTACTCAAGGGACTTTCTACAAATGTAAAAATTTCATGATCACGTGACTTTTCTACACCCTTAGAATAATCGATCGTGTAATGCCTTTAGGGACTTATGTTCGTAAGCTGATCTATGGCATGGTAGGTGCGTTATGGTTCTTATCAATTAGGCAGCTCTTTTTGTCACCTTTTACCATTCACCTATTTCATTACTTTTTGATTATCCTATACAAGATAGGACCATTGACACCTACTGTAGAAACCAAAATTGGATCACACTCCCCTTGACCCCTCGTAAAGTAACCAACTTGAACACACTCACCTAACCATGGCCCCTTTCACCCCACACCAATATAAATTTAATTAATTTAATTAAGTTAATTCATATCCTCACAATATTTATTATTTAATTGTCCTAATTAAGATAATTTCTACCTCACCTATACACCTCATCCAGCCACCTCACCCTAAATCTATTCTTATCATGTTGTCATAACTAACTAAGACCTATTTCAAACCCTAAAAATCAATGCCTACATTCCCTCTAACCACATTCCCACATAGGAAAGGGTAACTCCCTCTTTTTCTCATGTGAATAGAGAGATCTGGCAGAAATCATTGCCATGATTTTCTATTCTTAGTAACCCTAGGGAATCCTGCCCTAACCAACGCCAGTCACCCCTGAACCGACGTCAGTTAACCCAGAACCATCATCATTTGCCTTTTAGTCTCTTTGGTAACCTTTTTTTGAGGTTGGCACATTTTGAATTAATAGAGAGAGAGAGAGAGAGATAGAGAGATCATAGCTTCATGTGACCAAAATGAGCATCCTTTCATGCATTCAGACATCTAGAGTCATCACTAAGATAGACTTGGAAGAATTACACTTGTGGAATCATTCTGGGAGCCACTGCTACAATATATAGCACTATTATTCTGATCAACAACCACCTCCATTTATCCATCTAAAAACCTTGATCATCATAATTGCATCTCTACCAGCATTATATATCTCAACATAGTTAACTTTTGTCATTCCTATCATTAGTTTATGGTTTGCATGCTCCTTTCTCCATTGCTTATTAGCTTGTAATTCAACCACTTCCCTTACGCACACCACCAAACCACATATTCTGACCTAATATCCATTTTTTTAGCATACCTTAGATCTCCACAGACCTTCTCATCCACCCTCCCAACCTCATTTGACCTCATATCAGCCCCTAACATTTGACCTATTTGATTTTCTTTTACTACAACCATACCGACACCGGTTTTCCATAACCATCATTGGTTCTATATAAACTAAAATCGGTCATACCAGACTAACTCGGTCTTTGTGTTTTATAACTTGACCAAGAACAGACCCCTAAATCATCTCATAAATTCATCCAAACTACCCAGAACCATACCTTGACCAATCCCTTCCCCTTGGACAGACACCTTTCCCCTTTGATATGATTATAACATAGCCTATTACTATTGGATTAGCTTATTGTATTTGAATGAGGTACCTAAATAATTTTAATTACAATAGGACTTTATCTATTGTTTACATTAATTTGTTTTAAACAGTGGACTGACAGCCATCTAGGGAGTATCACACTTCCTAGAACTAGCACACGCTAGGTAGTCCACTGTCATATACTATTTAACTTCTATTTGGCGGTCTCTTATTTCTTTCAGGTACTTCCTCCCAGCCAAAAGGAATCTCTCACAGTCAGATTTGGTTCAAGTAGTTAGTACGTGCACAATAACCTCTAACCATCCAACACAACTAGGTATTCCTCCTTGCCCATTACTCTTATTTATTTCTTCACTTTCTAAAAAACGTGAAAGAGTTAGGTGAAACACCTACATTTTGGGAATTCTTTTTTCACCAAACTCAACCAAACATCAATCATACCTATGACCTAAACTCAACCATGCCTAAATGACCTAAAAACAATCACGCACATATGATCTAGACTCGATCATGCCTCAAACCTACCAACCCATTCCTCTACCTCATCATATTCTTCCCTAGCTTATGGGAGAACTACATCGGCATGAGGCCCCTTTTCGTCAGGGCTATGTAGGCAACACTTCGAGGGAATGGGGCCCTTGAAGGTTAGCTTAGCCACTCTTTACCCTAACCAATTTCCCCCATTTCCCTATTTATATTCTACCTTAGTTGGTTTCCATTTTATATCAAGTGGAAATTAAAACAAACATCAATTAGCACACATATACACCTACCTATCATTTTTAACACATCATCAGATCATCCATTTATCATTTTTATGTTTCCATGATAGAAAAATATTTGGAACATTAAACCATAACATACATATTCATCATCATTCATTTTTCCATACTCACCAATAGCTTGAAAATTAAATCAACACCAGAAACCTGACTCCATCATGCCTAAACTGGCCTAACTCCATCATGCCTAAACCGACTTGACTCCATCATGCCTAAATCGACCGAACTCCACCATGCCTAAATTGACCTAACTCCACCATGCCTAAACTGACCTAGCTCTATCATGCCTAAACTGATCTAACTCCATCATTCCTAAAATTACCTAGTTTTCATCACATACACAAATAACAATGGAGATTTACAAACACAAGTGCAACATCATACCATAAATTTTACCATCGCTATATAAATCATCAAAATCTGTGTCCATACATATGTGCACAAATGTAAAATCAATACAAGTGTATCTCATATACAATCTCAACATCTTCGACGTGCAGGCCGGTATAATAATCAAAAGACTCAAAAAATATCATGTACATCCTCGCTATCTTTGACATGCAGGCTGATATATATCAAAAAATAAAAAAAACAATGCGAGTGCACTGGGAGATCAATAATCTCCCCATATAATGTCCATACTAGTCTCATATGTCTCCTCCTCCTCTACTCCACGCTAGCACCCTATCAACCCCTCTCCTCCTCGCCTAGGTCTCATTTCCACCTGGCCCGCAGCTGGGTCTAGCCTCCATGAGCTCGTGGCCTCACCATGAGCCTATCCATGGACTCCTCGTCCCCCTGTACTCTCTACACTATGTGTGTGAGATCTTTTCCTCTCAATCGAGGCATGTTATACCCTATACTCTGTATAGGAAGGGACATCTATCCCCACAGTAGTCAAATGATCCTAATAGTATTTGGACATGTTCAGGGAATCCCTAAATCTAGCCATCGGTACTATCAATGGGGGTGTCATAGGTCTCACAGTAACCTATGAGATGTGTCCTGCTAACAATGGCCTCCGCCCTTGTACCTTTGAACCCTTCCCTCCTCCCTATACCATGGGACCCTATCCCGTTGCTTCCTGTAATAAGGGACTTTGTCCCTAAGCCTTTTTTGGTGCCTATGTCAGTACCTATGTTATTACCTAGGACTATAAGTCCACAATCTGAGCTTGCGCAGTAGTCAAATGGCCATGTAACCCTACTACATGTTCCTTTAAGGTGGATACCTTCCCCCCGTCTCCATCCCCACCCTGTGAAATTTCCAGTCCCTATGCAATATGGGCCTGTAGGGCCACCACCTATGCCTATAATGTGACAAGCTATGCCCCGAACCTATCGGATGCCCCTGTAATAATGTGATTTGGGCTTGTAATGTGGTCACGTACCCTTGCAATGTATCCCTATGAACTGTAAGGGTAGCTAAGTCTGACTACCTTGGCCTAGGTGGTGTTGCTCGTAGTTGGGCTGCCCACCACCATCTATATCCATTGGTGACACCTGCATCATTGATCTGCCTATCAAATGACTACTCCTCATGCCTTGTCGAAACTGTAGGTCATGGTGGAGACATAGGTCTCTCCACGTCATCCCTCCTGTAATGTGGGAATGGTTGTGGCACGTCCTAGGGAAGCCCAAACTACCATCTAACCCTGTCAATGGGTATCATCTTGTGCTCACCGTCACGGTGGACCTTTATCCACCTCAGTAGATGTAACTCGTCCAGCTCCACTGCCATATTCTTGTATGAAGGGAAACCAACATACAGGCTCTAAATAATATCAACCCTAGATAATTCCTCCAACATCTGCCTATAATATGCCACATCATGTGTGGCCCTAGCCCCTCAGTGTGCTCCACCAAAAGGTACCCAACACCTATAGCCAACCCGGACCATACATGCCTCAAATACATCAGGCCACGGAAAACCAACTGGATGAACACACACAATGTGCTTGTACACCCAACAATGAAGAAGGAAGGTACATCACAAGTTGAACCTCCGTAGCTGCCCGTAGGCCCACAACTCTCTGTATAAGTGCACCAAAAATTTTGGTGCCCAAGAAAAATGGGTCCTATCCTCCATAATGTTATGAAGAACCCCCAACAGTGCTCATGGGAATCTCCCACCCTCCACATCTAGCAACACAAAGTAACACACTGCCTCTATGATCAGGAAAATTAATCTCATCTCCTTAGGATGGGGCGCATACATATCTCCATAGCTCATGCTTGCACTATGGAACCTCATCTTTGTCATCCCCTCCCTAAACACCACCAACATCAACTCCTCTAATGCCTCTAAAGAAAAATATTAAACCTTCTCCCCCACTATAGGTAGACGCAGGATCCTGTAAATGTCCTCCAAGGTGACTATGATCTCACTCGTTGACAACCGAAATGTGTTGGTCACTGAATCCCATCTATCGACAAGATCAACCATCAAACTCGGATCTCGAGCTATATGCCTATAGTATTGGATCACAATGACTTCCACATCTATCACATGCCTCTGTTCATCTACGGTCACACTCGATCATACTGCAAGTAGTAGTAGTGGGACCCTATCGCACATCTGTAGCTAGTCCCTCACCTGCACCCAAAAAACCACACCATTATTAAATAATGATCATACCTAACATATCCCTTACCCGACTAAACTATTACTGAAACTCTTATTATTTATTTCACCGCACTCACACCTCAACCCTAATGACTACCTCTTTCCCCCATCCCAATGTCACACCCCTCAACTCACATCATATTTCCCTTCACCCTACCTATTCTCAACACACTTTCCTTTATATCTTACTGCCCTATCTTTCCCTCCCACCATAACCCTTTCTTGATCTATTTTTTCTCAAAAGATAACTGACATCAATCACTATTGACCGGCATCGTTCCATCATTACTAGTATTGGTCACCTATTATTTGACTGATTTTGGCTATGTCTGACAAAATTCAGACACCCTTGACCGATGTCAATCTCTGTTGTGTTTCCAAAAGCTAAACCCCCCCACCATTTCTCAAAAAATTGATAAAATACCCTAACTACCTACCCTTCCCTACCCAAACCTAACCTAAACCCCTCCCCACCTCTATTTACCCTACCTAGGACCACTCCCCTCCCTTATTGCAACATTTTAATTAGTAATTCAAATTACACCCCCCACCCGACACAGTTTTACCCAACCCGATTCTCATACACTCTTATTTTATAATAAATGTGTATATAGGACAAGATCCTACCTCATATTGGTATTTTCTGCATGGTGGTACGTTTGGCCATTGTACCAGTGGTCTACCCAACCCCTCTCCTACCTCTTCCATCACCAAATCCACTCCTCCCCTCCAACAAATCAAATCGATCCCCCCGAGATCGTGGACCCATCTAATTAGATTCTCTCACCAACTTGTACTTTCCACCTTAGCCTAGTATAGTGCCTTGTCCTTTTCTCCACAAAATGCGTAAGGGTCAAAGAGCTCTATCATTTTCTCAAAAGTCACAAAACAACAATGATTCCGTAAAATATGGAATTTTTACCTTATAAACCCAAATTGACATGATCGACGTCGGTCATATCATGCCCTACTAAACCGACATTATTTATCCCTTAACCGACATCGATTACCTGCCATTACCACTTATACCCCATTTTACCCATTTTGACCCAAACTTATTAGTGCCGCCCACCTTTTGACCTTACCCACACTTATTGCAACCTACCCACAAGACCACATTATCTACACTTTTCCTTAACTACATTTAAGGACTTGTTATTTTACCCACACCTTAGCCTTACCCATGCCATGACCTATATACCTTGACCTGAACCACTTTTTATGACCTTTAACTGTGTGTGCTTGTTGTACCTTGTGACGCTATTACCTGTATTGTTTTTCGTAATGATCTTACCTTGCCTATTGTCATGTTGTTTATCTCAGCCCAACCTTTGGTGTACTATAACATATCTAAACTTTCCTGCACCTGACCTACATTGTGTTTCTGGACCATATCTTACACATTGGATACCTGAATCACTTCACCCTTGTTTGGATAAACCTATCGACATCAGATAATGTAGAGTTTGCAAGCTATTCAACTTGGTATTGTTCCGTAGTTCATACATGTGCGTGTGTTCAACTTCCACTACCTTTTACCCTAGCCTATTACCTATTACCCAAATTGACCATCACCTTCCTCATAAAACTCAAATAATATTGCTTCCATGAACTACACCTTTATCAACCCACTCACTGATTCTGTTATACCCCATCAGTGCATGGTTTGAGGGGGATCACCTCCACCCACACTTGGGACAACCACATCCTATTATTTTCAGCGTCACTTACCACTACAAGCTATGTAACAAAATGGGGCAAATGTAGACACCAAAATTGGGTCACACTCCCCTTGGTCCCTTGTCAAATAAATAACTCAAACATATTCACCTAAACATGGCCCCTTTTACCTCAGCTTAATGTTAATTTAATTATTTATAGGTAAATTAATACCCATCCTCACCTTATTTATTAATTTAATTACTTTAATTAAATTTATGCACACCTCGTTGCAAACCTATTCTTAGCATGTTTTCTTTCAACTAGGACTCAATATCCATTTACCATAACTAACTACGACTTAGTCTAACCCTAACACTAAATGCATATTCTTCCTCTAACCGCATGCACACTTACTTACACGGAAAAACCATTTTGGATCCTCAACAATGGGAAAAACCAGCCAAAAGATATCCAAGATCTGTTATTTTGGTAACCTAGGATATCTTGCCTTAACCGACGTTAGTTAACCCGAAATTGACGCCGATCACCCTAAACCATCGTCAGTTACCATATATTCACTTTAGTAACCTTGTTTGAGAGGTTGGCCACTTTTTTTAGTTTTGGAACAAAGGATATCTGCATGCAAGAAAGAACAAGAACCCTTTCACACATCTAGATAGCCATAGCCACCACCAAGACTGATATGAAGGTATTTGCATTCACAGTAGCATTTCGGGAAGCAATTTTGCAGCACTAAGCACCATTTCACAGATCAACCATCACCATCATCTATCCATCAAACCTACAAACACCAATAAGTGTGTTTCTAACCTACATCATTTCATACTTATTCAAATTACAAAGTTTCTTCATCTCTGTTTATCAGCATTTATTTGCATTTTCATCCCACCCTTTTTACCTTCCTATGAATCCAACCATTCCATCACCCACAATCATTTAATCACCTATACCTGATTCCTGAATACTTCTGAGTACTCCTAACACCATTGCAAACCTAGCCATTTTCATCACACCCACTTTCCTATCTCATAAAGTTCTCAAATCCCAAAATCATTAAATTTTTAGTATCCCACCCCTATCGATGCCGATTGACCTAAAACCGTCATCGGTTTCCCCTCAACCAGCATCAGTCATACCAGACCAATGTCAGTCTTTGTAGCTAGTAAATATGCCTGTGACAACAACCTCATAAGATTCACCCAAATAACCTAAACCACTCAAAAGTTGACCCTGACCTATCCAAACAACTTTATTTACCTGTCTGACTTCTAGATCTGATCATAACTTAGCCTATTAGATTATATTTGCTTATTGTACTTGAATGAGATACCTAAATCATATCAACTACAGTAGGACATTATTGGTTTACATTATTTCTTGCATTAATTTATATTAAACAGTGGATTGAAAGCCATCTAGGAAGTATCACACTTCCCAGATCTAGCATACACTAGGAAGTCCATTGACATATATTGTTTAATATTATTCTTGTGGTGTTGTTGTGTATTCATAGGTAGTTCCTCCTAGAAAAAAGGAATTTCTCACAACCAACATTGGATTGGAAAATTAGAATGCACGCACTCTACCTTCCACCTTCATCGCAAAAGGTATTCCTCCTTAACCCATCACCTTATCTGTTTCATCAAATCCATAAAGAAAACGGTGAAACACAGTGATCTTTAAAACCTCCTTTTCTATCCAGTAATCTCCAATAGTAGCCTCCTTCGGTTCTGCCACAAAACTAACGTTAACCTTATGGGTTTTCAAGGGTTCATGATAGGAACGTGCTTGCTCATTAGCACTATCCATAACTTCACGCATACCCATAGTATGGTTAACATCCAATTTTTCCACTTCTTCACCATCGATCACATAGACCAATTTTCCTTTCTCTTTTTCCATGCATGCGCGCTCAAGCTATATATCCTTTGATTCTTCCTCATCAAAGCATGCTTTGAAGACAAGTTCACCCAATAATTCCATTATTCTATCCTATGCCATGGCACAATATCCCATAATTAGGTGTTTAACAACCTACAACACCTCATCCACTGATGGCTTAGTACTCTGATATTTGAAATCTTGAAGGAGGTCAGCCGTCAATGCCTTCCAGTTTCTTTTCTGATGGTACATCTCTGAGTGAATGTACCATGCATGCGTGTAACCTTGTAAGGTGGAGTACAGCTTATGCACCCATAAATAAGGTGGAAAGAATTCCACACCTTCCATTCAGGCCCTCTCACATAATTGGATGTGAAACAAGGTGGGTTCCTTCTCATGATAATAGGTGTATTGCTCCAGAAAAACCTAATAGAGAACATGATTCTCACTACGTGCCACTCTATAAGGTTATCAAGATGGGTCACCCACCAACGTGTTGCAATTCCAAGTAAGGTATAGCTAAGCATCCTTATCCTTTCGATCTCACATATCCACTGGGCCTTTATTTATTATAGGATAATATCAGGGTTGGCTCCTCTAGAATTTGGCAATTTCTTTCCTCTTAGGCACTTGACTGAGCATGCCTTTTTTACTCTTGTCATAGAGCCTCTTAACTACCTTCTGACTAACTCATATGTCACATGTGCCCAATTTTCACATGACACACTAGTTGTATCACTTATATATTGAGCGTATTCCCACTGAATAACACCCTCCTTTGTCATTTGCACAACTTCATGGTCCTGGATAGTGCACACGTAAATTATTTCTAGGTCTTCTTTTCCTAAAGGCTCAATATAGGGCACTAACTTCCCATCCATCAAAGTAATGATAACATATTACTCTTTGTTCTCAAAACTTATATACCCCTTATTGAAACAAAAGTCAACATTGTTCTTATAGAACCAGGGGCACCCAAGTAGTGCTGAAAAGTTGTCCGCCTCAGCAAGCACTAAGACTTCAAATTCTCTAGTGAATTTCACCCCTTGGATAGTGATAACAAAATCCTTTAAAACACCAATAGGAATTTCCTTTGTCTTATTGTCCATATACAACATGTTTGAAGATGGATGTAATGGTGGCCTTCCCATTTGATTCCAGGAGTCTAGGGTGAGAAAATTGATTTCCACAATCGTTTCAATCAAAATATTTATTAAGAGCCATCCATCAACAACTGCATTCAAGGTAATCTCTTTATTGTATTCAAGGTTATGGGGAGGAAGGTTAGCTTAGCTCTCGCACTCTACTCCAATGCTTGATATCTTATCCCTCAACCATTCTCCTAATAGAGGAAATATATTCTCTTACCTCAACATCTTGCATACCTCTTTGACATTTTCTAGATCCTTCTGTGGAGCCTCAGTGCTCTTCTTTTGCTCTGAATTCTTGAATTTCTCCTTTAGACATTGAATTTCCCCTTGAATACTCCTGATTACGTCCATGGTCTCTTGATAGACTTATTTTATATGGGTAGGGTCCGAATACTTCCCATACACCACCTCTTCTCTTATAATCAATGGTATCTTCTTTGGTATTTCCCTAGCGTGCACAACCTCAACTCGCATCCTCACCAGTACAGCTTCTAACTATGACTCACATGCCACCCTTGGCATCTATTACGAGTCTTATTTATTAACGCTTACCATCTGAGCACCATTTTCTTTCTATTGTTTTTGGCTCAGACGTTCAAATAGCTCCAGGAACACCTCATACTTTTTCTTCTTCCCACACTATGATCATTATAGTAGGTAAAATCATTCGCACTTGTAATGCTCTATGGACCCACATTTATAACAAGTTCCATGAGGGAATTCACCTCTTCTTCCTCCATGATTTCCATGACCTCTAAATCCTCTATGAAATCTTATTTCATGAGCTCCTCCATTTGTGCATCCTTCATAGTGATGACCATCATCCTTGGAATTGTTTGTAACACTAGTCTAGTGCACACTAATATCAATAGAATTATGTATCTGGTCAATCAATCTATAATCCTTGGTGTCATGAGTGGTAGAGGTGCAAATCTTACAATAACAAGACACATTCTTACGGATCGTGCAATGCAGTAGCAGACACCTACTTGCAGCATGATCTATGTGGAAAATTTCACAGTCTATCATCATGGCGCATACCAATCTCTAAGGACAACTATCCTTCATATGCCCCTCTACTTCAAAATACGTGCACCATAGTCCATTACGAGTCTCATGGACCAAGTTCGTAGATATCTTCTCCATATGATTTTCCATTTAAGAAATTTTAGCTTCAAGGAAAGGACTAACACTAGTATTCATGCTTCCTACAACCTTAGCATGTAGGGTAGCCTCCAAGGCCTCACATGGTTTTGTGTAAGTCTTTTGCAAAAGTGCTCTCGTGAAAGGTGTTATCAACCCTCTAATAAACCATTGAGCATGATGAGAAGGATGAATATCATAATATGATTTTGACAAGATATTTTTAAAAGGTGCATCATACTCTCGCACACTCTCTGCCATACCTTTTTCAATCTCCTTCAATGTGCTAATGCTCTTCTATTCAAACTCAAGAATATGGAATTCATCTAAAAAGGCATTAGTTTAGGGTCATACTTCTAGTACCAACTATACTTGCAACCTTCTTGCCTTCCATTTTGGGGTAGTGATCCCCATTGTGCACCATATCAGCTCACATTTGTGTACATGCTCTGCAACATCCTCAACACCTTTGTAATCTAGTAGATGCAAATACATTTCAAAAAATATTTGCTGACATGGTTGAAGCCCTTATCTGCTTGATCCAAAACTTGGATTCCCTCTAATGTTACCTCCACCACTAGATCCACTAGATCCATTAGCACTTGTCCCTCCTGACCCACCAGATCCTCTAGATTTGTTAGTTCCACCATCTCCCCTAGTTCCAATTCCACCTGACCCACCAAATCCACCTCACGTAGCTGGTAAAGTTCTTGAAGTGCTCATGCCTTGTGTTCCCACTGTCACGTTAAACTGTGCACCAATAGTCTATGACATTGCACCACTACTAGATGTGTGTCACGTTCCTCTTCTAGATGTGATACCCAAGATTTGTGTACCTTCACTTTGCCCAAATGTCACTCTAGGAAATATACCTCCAAACATAGGAAATTATTGTACAGCTATAGATGTGCCAAATGAAAAGCTATACCTCCTAGGTGTTGATTGGTAACTTTCACCAATACCAACTGGGTTAGTAATACTTATCTCTAGATTTGGAAAACTAAGTTCCAAGGGTGACCTGATCACAAGGTGGATTCAAATGTGCACCAATGGCTCTCCTTTCTCCAATTGATAATATCTCATCAAAATTTGAAGGGGTCTCTCTCGCGTGATTTCCAAGATGGGGTAGCATAGATTTTTTAGGCTCCACGTCCTTCGCATGAACCTCAATTCCTTCCTGAAATGTCTACCTCCATAAATCCATCACTCCTATAACTTTGTGTTGTTTATCTAACTCCATTTCATGAGCTTCATTATACTTGAGTCATCTCTCTTCCCTCTCCTTTTCATCCATAAGGTCCACCATCCTCCTCCACTCTAGCTTCCTTTCCTATCGCTCATAAGAAGCTTAGCTGGCCATATAAAATTCTTCCAAACTTAGCATAATGATCAGGATCTTTATAACTAAAGGGATAACACGTAATAATGATCCTTTTAGCTCCCTCAAGAACTCAAACTCAACAATCTTTGGACAGGAATATGTAGAAATCATGTACTCTGAGGTGTAACTCATCAACACTCTACTCCACCAATGATCAACAACATGTGTCCAAGTCAAATCGGCATCATGCAGTCTTTGATACTCATCTTGGGTCCATAAATGCGGTCTATAGTACCAGCTTAATCTATGTGCATACACCAAGAGCCATTCGTACAACTCCAATGGAAATCAACAAAAAAAGGTCTCATACAACTCATGATACAGATGTTCTTCTACCCATTTGCATGCATCAAACTCAGGTCCATTACTAAATCTCTAAGAAAAATCATCCTCCATGCTTGTAAGCCATGCTTCAACACTGTCTAAGGTCAAGCGCTCTGTCATTAGGCACCATTCTCACAACAAATTGGAAAATATTCTTAGCAACAGAACCAAGATGTAGTCATTTAATTACGCTTAATACTTCTTTCTAACCCCAAACGCATTGGCCTATCACCCAGCGGGTGTTGGGCGCTCACCTAAGGCACGTGCAGGCACGAAGCCCATATTTTAGGTGAACTTTGTGAGAAGGTTCCGCCATTAATTGAGGGTTATTTGAAGAAACAAAAGTATGTTCACTTACTTGAAAAGGTAGAAGATGCAACTAATATATCTACACATTAATGCATCACAGAAGCTAAATAATAATGTAAGAAGCATAATAAACCATATCTAAACCATGATAGTCATATAACATGAGGGTTTACACCCCTAAACAATATTTACATAACAAACCCATATATATATATATATATATATATATATATGAAAGAGTTCTGGTGGCCACATTGCAGTCAAGAGGGTCATCTCAAACCATGCATATTAAAGGACAGATACTTGTCTCCTAATAACCTTCCTGATATGAGATCCTAACTACAATTTTTCCATGCTAACCCTTATTACAGATCCCAGTTCCCATACATATGCTTATGCCATCCCTTACAACCCTCTAGCACTAAGTGCTCTAAACCCTAACATTACTGCATCACTTAGTTACTCTATGTATTTCTGTTTCAGTCTATCTATCTCTATGTATATCTTCTCCTCTCTTCATCTATATCCACATATATTCTTCTTTGTGTCTTTTCCTTTAGAATCAACATTTCTTTATATAATGTCAGCACCCACTATCATGCCTTCTCTAAGTGTAGATTGCATGTTAATTGTCGATGTGGTCCTCCATAGGTGAATGATTATCCCTTTGCAAAACCTCCACTCTCTATAATGATGTCTTTTGGGAATATTCCCTTCGAGGAATATCCTTATTTTGACCTCTAAGGTTCCAAGCTGGCACCTTATCCACTCATCACGATTATTTAGGTCCTTATGCTTTTCCTCAAGTGCCTCTAGAATGCCAAATATGGCTAAGTCCTTTAAGCTCATTTTCTTCCTACCGTGTGCACCCTAGTTTCACTTAAACCCCTTTTTCCTATGTGTTTTCCCCTGAGCGCCCTTCTTCTCATTCTTTTGGTGCACACGTATTTTGGTACTTAGCCAATATTTTAGGGCCCAACATTATATTTCGATGGTTGTTTGGAACTGAAATTTATATTTATTTTGGCTCATTTTGGGGACTTCACGTCTACCCGGAGCCATCTCTTAAAATTTTGGCAGAAATCTGGCAAGTTTCCTCTTTCGGCCATTAGATTGTTGCCAAGTGGTGTCAATTGTTTAGTTTTTTTATCATTATCTTTTCTTTCACATCTTTTGTGGTTATTGCTAGGACCCAAAAGGCAATACTTTTGTTTTATTCCATGGAATTCACATCCACCAGGCTAATTCGTGTAAAAAAATTCAGAAAGGTGACACATGCCCCCTATGTTTTATTTGATTTACTCCACATGTTGCCTCTTGTTTTGGCCACATGTTTCTTCTTTCATCTTGTTATGTTTCTATGAATTTTCAAACTCTGTTGTGGACTTGATAAGTTATTTATTTTAATTAAATTTTGGGGACTTCATGTCTGCTAGGGGGATCTGTATTAAAATTTTTTGAAAATCCGATATGTTCCCTTTTGCATTGTTTAGATCTTCATCACATGTCTTTTCTAATTTTCTTTATTTCCACATGTCTTAATATTTTTGTTATATCGCAGATTTTTAAATTTCCTTCATACCGCTGAGTTTCTAATTTTCTTTGTGTTGTAGGCTTCGAATTTCCACTTTCTCATGGATTCTAAAATTTATAAAGCTTAGATATCTATTTAGCAACCTTCGACAGCTTGTTTTTTTTATTTTTACTAATTTTTCTACTTGATGCAGCCTAGAATCCACTATGAAAACCCAGGTGCACTGGCACATCACCCATCCTGAGCTGAGTGCTCACCCAAAGCACATAAAGGTAACATGCCCCTCTTTAGAGTTTCTTGTGCATGATGTTAGTGTGATTAAGATAGATCATATATAGATCCATAAATACACATAAACATTCCATAGTGCATAACCAGATCTAGATATTAGAGAATCATGAATTAAACAATAATTATGATAAGATTAACCATACAAGAACTAGTTATAGTCATGATTAACACCATTATCCATCTAATATAATCCATTATATTAAACACTGTAAAACATAGAGGCTTCTTACAAAGTATCACCATAAGTTATGCACGCATCAAATCCAGCAACATAACTCTACAATAACTCAGTCTTTCACACACACCCTAAACTACACAGCTCAATACATATTTATAGGGGTGGGGACTTGTCGTTCACCACTTACGCACTTCTCAAAATAGGTCACATGCTGAAAATAGTCATGCACCTTTATAATAACATGCATACATGCAAGTACGCTAATAATAAACATCCTATAGTTAACTGGAAGTAGTAATCCTATTATTATCTCAAAATCATGCATGGTGCTTATCAGCTGCTTGTTCCCAAAATAGCATTTGTGTGTCGTGCAAATCTCCATCCTGATATGTGCTCTACACACTATCTCCAAAATTATCTCATGTCCATAAAAACGGCTAAGTCCTAAGCTAAACTTGTTCTCGTGTGTGTTTCCTTTCCTATCCTTTTGTGCCTTCAAATGTTCCTTATTCCCGCGTGTGCATTATTTTTGTGTCTTCTCCTTAGAACAATATTGTGTGCTCAACATTACCCCACACTAAATTACATTTTCATCCCAATAATGGGGTTTCTTTCTGATGTTCACAAATAATAAAGAATAAGAATGTAAAGAATGTAAATAATCATTGTACAAAAGAATGGATCTTCACTTTGCATCTTCCTCTTCTTCAACCGGGAGGATCAACTATGGATATTCAGTCTTAATATTAGCCTCCAATGTCTTCCATTCATCTAGTGTGGTGCTTTTCTTCTTCAGAATGTCTATGGAAATGACATCAATCTCATCCTAAGTAATCTTTTCCTTCTCATTCTGCAGTACTTGGACAACATTGGCCACAGGAGACATCATTCCCTCTAGAATATCCATCTTCTGCACTATGAGCTTCCCAATCTCATCTTTCTTTTCTTATGTGGGTCTTGGGATGCTACAAGGGCTTCAAACTTTTGCTTTACTAGTGCCAATATTTCTGTGCACCCTAAATATTCATCTTTCATTGCTTTCAAAACTTCATTATCTTCAATCATAGTTCTGGTTTTAATTACCACTTCTGGTACTACACATATGTTTAGAGCTTGGTCTGCTTTCTGTAGCTCATCCTTTAAATTCTAGAGAAATGCCTCATAAGTTGAAATTTTTCTAACCATATATTCCCTTGCTCTTTTTGCTTCTTGTTTAGCATATTTTGGTGCAGGAATTATAAGTGGTCCATCTTCTAGCACCAAATTAACCAATGTGTGTACATAATGCATTATAGAAGGAAAATTCTTAGGTACCTTTGATTCTAGATGAGTCCTTTCCTTCAGGATGTAATCACAAATATCCTCTACCATGCTAATGAAGGCCTTGTTATTTGTTCATTATCTTTCCTTCTCTTCCTTTAGGCACTCTATCTCCATAGTTTTTTCTTTTTTATCCTCCATCAATGATCTAATGGTGGAAGCCTTATCAATATTCCTCTATGCCACCTCAGCAGGTACCTTGACTAAGGCATTGGTGACCTACTCATCACACATGAGAGGTGGCTTTATGGTCATGTTCCTTCCTTGAGGTTCCTTCTTTACCCTTCTTGAGACATAAGACTCCTCAAACACATCAAAATTTGGTTCGTCCATGTGAGTCTACATGGAACAAGATAGTTGTTTCCTTGTGCACGTAGTGGCCATATTTTGGGTCCATCACCTCCCACCCATATAACTCCTTCAGTTCCATTGTACTCTAAAATCAGGTGCAGATGAATTTTCTTATGTCCTCAACATAGCCCATACTTGGCACCATGTATTCTTCACTTCTCCTCATCCTTGGCCCCTTAGGAACTTGAGCGCAAAGGATTAGATTTGCCCCTTCTACCTTAGTTGTATCTGGATCACTCATTTTCTCACACACTACTTCCTCTACATTTTTTACTCCTTCATCCCTCATTTCTTCATCTTTTGGCTCATCCACATCTTCTGGTTGCACAGGGGTTCTAGGAACTTTCACTTCGGACTCCTCTACCTCCTCATTAAGCTTCATCTTTCTCCTTATCTTCTTCTCAGGTGCTTCTTTTTTAGGAGAGAGTCTCGGTGATCTTCTTATAGGTTATGAGGTTCCTGCGCCTTGAGTCTTGGTTCTTCTGAATAATTTCTTGAACTGGAACTCTTAAGGGACTGCATCTACATCCAAGTCATCTTCTTCTTCTTGAACCTGTGGTGGAGTAACTTCCCCCTCACTCTCCACCTTGTCTATGGGCTTCATCCAGCCTCTATGGTCCAATCCTCCATTATATTCATGTTCTTCTTCTTCCTTGTCTATTGGTATGGTCGCGGCAAGCTTTAGAGATGGCACATTATCCATTGTATGTTTTCCCTTAGGTGGCCCTGGGAGCATAAATTCATTCTCCACATACTTATTATTCTCCAGCCTAGGCTTGAGTTGAAAATATATGAGCATGGTTCCACTATCCCCAATAGCCAAACTTACTGGATTTATATTCATGATATCTAAAATGAGCCTCTCAATGTAGCTAGACTGGGCTTGATATACATATGTTTTCTTGAGAGTGTGGTAGTCAAAATCTACCTTTTCTGTGTTAAAGTTCAGCCGGCGCGCATCAGTGAATTTGTGAACTAAATCCTGGAAGTAACGCATTGTGAATGCATAGGGTAGTTTGCACCATGGACTCCATGTCCCATCCTTCATGGAAAACCAGGTGATGCAGAAATGATCATACACCACGAACTGTATTGCCTTACCTACTACTAAGGGTAGCTCCTTTAGAATGCACCACTCATCCTCAAATACCTCGCGAAGTTGGTCATACCACATTTCTGACCTTTTCTTGAATGGACCACTCATTGATCCTTCACACAAATATTTCTCAAACCTCTCCACGAGGGACTTCTTCTCTATGGGGTATTCCCAAATTTTGTTCTTTGGCCCATTGGAAACTCTAATTTCTACAAACACCAGAGATAGCATGATAGCACCAAAACTTATCTTCTCACCTCTGCGCACTTCCTCAATAATATTCTCTACAATGTAGCCAGCCAAGTTGTATATTTCTCCCTCTGTCATTTTCTTCACAATGTGTAGCCACATGGTATTTACCTACAACCATATCTCTTGATCATTTAACTTTGTGAATAGGTGCGTGCCTTCCTACACTACAAGTAACTTCTTTAATTTGTCTATGTCCATTCTACACAAACCTTTAGAGTATCCTAACTCCTTGCTGGTGGCTATAACATATGCCTTATCAGCTTAGATCACTTATGATATTTGTCCCTGTTCCCTTCAAACCTGTCAATGTGGTAATCAGAGATGATGTGATCCTTACCCTCCATCCAGTAAAATAGAAAAATTCCTCATGGACTCTTCTCATAAGCCATTGGTATAAAGCTTCTAGTTTTAAAAACAATGGGAGCTCATATAACTGATAAACCCCTACCTTCTTTAGCAATTTATCCCCAACATCATCATATACTAGCATATCGTCCACCATGTGCTTGTTGATCTTCTTGTTCAACAACGCATCCAATTCTCCTTTGTTGTCGGTGGTGTGGTAATTATAATCACTTATCTTGCATCGAAGAATGTGTGAATCCCAATCCTGACCAACTATCACTCCTTCTAGGTATTGCATCTCTAAAAAATTGCTCTCGAGCCCAACTTTGACCTCAACTTCCACCTTTTTCTTTCCCTTCGTGCCTACTGCAGGTGCTTTCTTTGGTGCCATTGTAAAAAACCCATCGTTTTTATTGTATGTCGAATAAGATCAAACCATAGATCAAATCCGTGTGTCCTAGCTCTAAAACCCATGCCATAGCTCCTTCTCAAAGCCTTTTGTTTTGTTTCAAACCCTTCACGAATGGGGACACAAGCCTCTTCCGCACACAAATCTTCTCTCCACGTCTGGTTTCACAAATCTCCACACCTCAATAAGATTCACTTGGCTCGGTCACACTTATCTCGCTCGAATACTTATGATCGCAAAGGTAAAAAGGAACCCGCATCATGTCCTTATATAGATTTTCAAAAAAATTTAGTGCATTTATTTCTCTTTCACCTACTAACAATCCTTTCATTAATTGACCATTTTCCTAATTTCTGTGTAGTACATCTTCACACCCTAGCAATAAACTTCTAGCACACCTTCCTAACTTCTGGCTATAGACTTCTCTTATACGTTGAGTACATCGCCATTGTACCTTCCCTTAGTAGTTTCCACGGCCGCTACTTACCTCGTGTTATAATTTTCCTTCATCTATTTTCATCTATGGTCTTCTTTAGAAGTAATCTCCTTTCTAATAGCTCCTTTTCATACTTGAATAGCACATGTAACAGTTTATTCTCATGTGTACCCAGTTGTGAATAAAAAATAACAACCACCCCACAACAATGGTATGTGCAGTCCTCTATGCATAACAATAATTTAGATTGTAATTAGCTTCCAGCACACAAACGCACTTATTACATAAAACCCCAAACTAAATTGAAAAAGCATAACGAAAAAGAAAGAAATACATTAAAAGGAAATAGAGAAAGGAAAACCTATTCTAAATGGAAACATTTCCTTATTACAAACACCAAGAAGACTTCTTTATAGTAGGGCTTCAACCTACTCCCATTGAAGTAACCGGGTAACCATATTTCATCAAGAGCCTCTAACTGGCAAGCACCTAATTCAAGTATATGAGTGATAAGATATGGTCCCAACCAATGCACCTTAATCTTGCCTAGTGTTGGCTTGGAAATTTGTCTTAAGGACAAATTTGGGGATTTCCTCACCAAAACTATGGGAATCTAAGTGCCTCTACTTTGAATGGTGCAACTTCCATATTATGTATGTAAAATAGGTGGATTCAATGGTGGTTTTTCAACCAGAGATCCATAGGGGCACTCCCACTGACCCTATGGCGAAGCCTGCAACTTCTTGCTAGGACATTAATTGGTCTGAGAGTGGGAATGAAGGTAAGAAGATCAATGGTGGAGGTAGGATATCAGATGCCCACATACATTGATCAGAAAGTTCATAACATGCATTTAAATGGAAGAAGAATTTTTGTACAAAATGTAGCTACAAGACCGAATAAAACACATTAGTCTCAAAGTAACAATTCATTTCTCCATCAAAGGGACTTAAAATTAATTCTTTTCTTATTGCAGCCTATTGGTGTCCATTTTGATCTTACACTGCCTTTGCCCTAATTTTTCTTTCACTTTGCATTTCCTGAATTTTTTTCTATAGTTTGAAAGGGTGAAATGAAGTTTATGCCTCTATTTCCATGCCTTAATCCATTGAAAATCATTTTCCATGCCCCATTTTTGAAGAAATACCCAAGTTTTCCCTAGTTTTTGCCCTACAAATCTTCATATCTACGGGCTATACCATTTTTTCCATTTTCCCGATCGTGAAAGCTTAAAAAATGATCATTTTATAGCTATATGCCTTTTGAATATCTATCCCCATGCTTGAGAAATGGTCGGAAACATGTTTCATCTTGTTTTTTTCAAAAAAATTCCATCCTTGGTGATAAAATTGGATTCTAGGCACAACTAGAAAATTTCTGTGTTTTTGATAGTCAGACGGGCATTTTTAGCCATCAAATTATTGCTGAGAGGTCAGAGGGTATGTGTTGTCTTCTAATTGGTTGAGGAGAAGCAGGGAAGTGTTTCAACTTATCATTTTTTGCCTTTTTGGCAAATGGGGCATTTTTGGGCCCAGGGCTCCACTTTTTCCAAATTTTCCTACGTGGCAGCTTCTCATTGGTCGAGGAATGGCGAGCAGATGTTATAACTTAAAGATTTTTGCCTTTTTGGAAAAAGGGGCATTTTTGGGCCCAGGGCTCCACTTTTTCCAAAGTTGCCTACGTGGCATGATTTTATTGGTTAGGGAAGGTGGGTGGTCATATTTTCTTAAATTTTTTAGACTTTATTTTACAAAAAAATTCAAGTCACAAAATTGGCTGAAGCTCTGCAACCAATCAGGAGTGTACACGTGTCCTCAAAAAACCAAAAATAGAGGAGTGGGCTGATGGTGGACTTAAAGATTTTTCACTTTATTTTCTAAATTTAAAAAATGAGATGAAGCATGGCAATATTAGGGGTAGAGGGGATGTAGATGATGGGGGACTTAGTGAAAAAATTTCCTTTTTGGCAAAAAGGAGAAAAATTGTAAAAAGGCCTGCATTTCCGCCAGGGAAGAAATTTTTGTGTTAAGTGGAGAAACGGAGCTTCGAAGGTTTTTGAAGTTTTTTACCTTTGGAGGCAAAAATGCTAAAAGTCATGAAAGAGGTCACATGCCCGCTAGGTTAAATTTATGCCTTGTTCACATTTTTTCTTCAAAATGGAAAAGTGGGGAAGCATGATTTCGGCAGCAAATTGGAAATTTTTCCTTTTTTGGTAAAAGGTGTTAAAATTGAAAAAAGAAGCATGCCTCCATAGCCAATCTGATTGAGACACGTGGCCCATTTTGAAGGGTCAAAAGGGAGCACAGGCCACCGTTGGTTTTTTAGAATTTTCAAATTTTATGGAGGTATGAAGAAAGGAGGTGAATCATGTCCCCACAACAAATCATCGATGGAGACGTGTCAAGGTCAAACCTAGAACTGCACGCTCGTGGGGAAAAATGGTGAGATTTTCCAAATTTTCAAAAGGTTATAAAGTGATAATTTTTTCCCCTGGGCCCGTTCCAATCACATTGCGACATGTGTTTGACTTTATTTAAAAATTGAAAAAGTGACCCAAGCTTATTTTTAAATCCACATTTTCCACATGGAGGGCCAGGATTAAAAGTTGAAATAAATCAATGGCTGATGTGTATTTCATTTGTTTATGTAGCCATTGGAGCTTTGAGAAGCTTGGAAATATATATTTTGCATCATTTTTCATCAAATTTTTGGTGATTTCGTGTCATTTTGGCCTTCCAAGATCAATGGAATCGGATTCATGACTCAATATTTTGATCTGGGGTGTATTTGAAGTGATTTTTGCTCGGTCTTGAGCAAAAAACGTAAAAGTCAGATCCAAAATTTGTAGGAGCTATTTTAGAAAGGGAAAAGGTGAAATGATGAAGGAAAGGGGGTTTTCATGCCTTAAAGAAGAAAAATGTGCCTCCACATAGGATAATGATCAAGATATTTGCAATGATTCGACCTTTTTGGAGCAACTAGTATTTTCTGTTGCAAATTTGTTAAACGTCCCTTTCTGTGAATCATGAGGGAATGTTGTAAAAAACTTGATTACTTGGCATATTCTTTTCTTGGAAGAGAAGGCTAGAGTGTAACAAGAGATATATAATGCATTTTTGGAAAAATGCAAAGGGTCGGGAAATTGAAAATCATGAGTAAATTTTGAGAGAAGGTCATCTTCTAAGAAACCCACCAAAAATCCTAGTTAATGCATTTTGTGTTAGTTCTTCATTCATGTGAGTTGGTTACAAGTGTATAGTCATCACACAACTATGAGATTGTTCCTAAAACTCTCCCCTGTTGATGAATCTAACAATATTTTGACTTAATTTTTGTTATTTTGGGCAATATGATGTCTGTTATCATTTTTAAATACCTGTAAATAGTTTTCCTTATTCTTGTTGCAATCTTGTATTGAAATATTTAAGAATCACACATATCTCATCCTTATTGATAGTTTAGTGGCACTTACAGTTTTGTTTGTCATAAGAGCTTTCATCTAACATTGAAAATAAGCAGTTTAAAATCAATACACCTTCATTTGTTGACTGAGATTACTTGTAAGCCTTTGGGGGTGCCTTAGGCCTTATTTGATCAAAGATTTTTATGTTTAATTGATTCCTTTAATTCAAGATTTTGTGTTGAAGTCTCAAATATTGTGTGAAGAGTGCAAACCTAGGCTTCCATTTGTGCATCTCTTCTGGTTGAAAGAACATCATGACTGTTTTGAAGAATTTTATCTGATAGTTGTTCAAGTGTTGTAGAGGTTGTCAAAGATCTGTCATATTCAAGTTTTACTTGTCAATACCCCACCAAAAATCATCTAAACAACAGATCCTACCTTTTACCACCCCTTATTTTCATTGTATACCCACAAAAGATCCATTTGCCAAAGTATGCAGAATAGATCAAGATTTCAATGTCTCTAGTAACCTTTTCCTTGTGTTGAAAACATACCCATATTCTAGAAGTGACAACTCGTGAGAGTCAGATCTGGGGTGTTGATCATGTTTTCCTCAAGGTATTCCTCATAGAATTTAAGAAAAAGAAGGATATATTCATATCCTTCACCATTATAAGGTTACACAATAGGTTCTATTACCTTGGTTGAAAGGAACAACCTAAAATAGTTAGGACAAGATCAAGTCCTATTAGAGTGCTATCCATCTCTCCAAAAATATGAGTGCAAGTTAGATCATATCCCTAGCTACAAAATGACATACACCATGGTTTATCTATCTTCAAGCTTCATGCCATATCTTTGATGTTTCTCATCTTGAAAAGGAGAACAAATTTGGGTACCAACATGAGTGGCGCCGCTGTTAAGGATAGTTGGTTCAATCTGATCCATGTGCATACATATTTGAGGTTTTTAGATGCATATCAAACCCTGGTAATGTTTCTTGCAAGTTATGCATATAAATACATTATTGAAACATCATTCTATACTTAGATTTGCAAGATTTAAGAAAAGGTTTCAAGCTTTGTCTTCTAGTTTCCTAGTTTCTAGCAGATGTTGTAGTTTGGTTAAATTGTGATTTATTGATTCAAGTAAAGGGAAGGTCTGATTTACAAAGTTTTGCAAGATTTCAGTGCTAGTAAACATTTGACAGACTATTTTAGTGCATTTTCACAACTAGGGTGAAAGTCCTTAGTGGCGACTCCATGCTTATTTGATCTTGATTAATACCAGTGTCTTAACTCTCTATCATTTGAGATTTGGTGCTAACCTCTGTAAAACTAGAAGGAAGAACATATCTCTTTAGTAGATACTCTGCTAGGAAGTTGTTTTCTAATTCAAGGAATGCTGAGTTAGAAGAAAGAAGAGTTTGGAAACTTGTGGTAGAGTAGAGCTCAAGGAAATAGGTCCCCATTGTTGAACTTCAAATTGATCATCCTATTTTTTAGGATTGTAATTCCTCCTCAAGTAAATGTGAAAAAGGTAGTCCTCTTGTAGATTTACATTCTCCATCTGGAGAGGGACCATATTTTGTATTTGAAAGGCTTACTCATAAATCATCCCCTGTATTTTCCAAAATTGCTAGAGTTTATCAAGAAGTTGATCCTATAAGAGATATCCATTTAGAATATTTCATTTCCATTCCCCAAATACCTCTCACTCCTCATCATTTTTTTTCTCCTCCCAGATCACCACCACAAAACAATATGGCTCAACCTCCACCTAGACCTTTGTTTGTTGTTAACACTTTTGGTCCTATAAAATTTAGAGGGATGGCTTGGTACCCTAATGTTGTTCCACAAGATGTGAGGAATAGATTACCAAAGTTTCAAGGTAATAATGTTTTGACTGGTGATCAAAATCTCAAACTTTTTGTTAACATGATGGAGGATTTTGAAATAGAGTTTGAATATGTGTATGTAAAATTGTTCATCCACACATTAGAAGAGGATGCAAGGGATTGGTGCAAGGATTTTCCTGATAATTCTATTGACTCATGGGCTGAGATGAACAATGCATTTAGGTTGTAATATGGTTACAAGACTGATACTCGATTTCTCTTGTCTGAGTTTGAAAACATTAAGAAGAACCCCAATGAAATGGTTCATGAATTTAACACAAGGTTTAATAAAACATTGAGAAGACTGCCATTTAATCTGAGACCTTGTGATGATTCTTGTTTAATCAAATATGTAGGTGCATAAGAAAGCAACCTATTACTTGAGAGACAAAAACCCTACTAATTTAAGGCAAGCCTTTACCATGGCACTGCAGATTGAAAACAACATTAAAGACATTGGTAAACCCCTCAAGAGAGATGGTGTAAAGTTGATAAACCCTGAAAAACCTCAAGCTAGCAAGGGTGCTGATTTGGAGGATGTTGTCAAAAATTTGGCAGGTGCTATCAAAGAAATTTCATACAAATTAGCCCAAGCAGAAAAGGGAATTGGCCAAAGTTCACAAGGTCAACAAAGAGCACATAATCATGACATATTTGGCAATCATCCTAGGGGTGATCAAAGGCTAGATGAAAAAGGTACAAGACCTATGGGAGGGGGAAATAGACAACCCCAAGCATGTGAAAATAGATTGGTGCCTGACCCTCTGACTGGAAGGGTTGATATTGTTGAGGATATTGCTAATATTGATTGGTGTGATAGATGTTTTCTTCCCCATCCTCCATGTGAAGTGGACCAGAAAGTTGATGAAGATGGTATTGATGATGATATCTACATGGTGGTCTGTTCTTCAAGTTCACAATAAGGAGCAACATCAACTGAGGTAATAAGTATAAGGACTACTACAACCTTTTGGGATTGCATAAATCGGGTGTTGGTGCTAATTCTCAGTTTGTAAAATGTGCCCTAATGTTCCATGCCAAAATCTTCTTAAAAATGTTTTATTTCCTGATTTGGTGGTTTGCAGTTCATCTTCCCCAGTTGAATGCTTCGAAAATGCCCAAGATCTTGTTGTTTCGCCCTAATTTGAAACAAAAATCCATGCATGCCCCTTTTCATGCCCTAGTTTTTTCAATTTTTTGGGATGTGTCATTTTTCCTTTGCCAAATCATGTAAGAATTGTAATTGATTGAATATGAAGTGTTTACAATTGAAAACCCAATCCCCATGTCAAAAAAAATGCTAAATCATGTTTCAATTGATTTAAAATCAAGAAATCTACCATCCTTGTTAAATTTTTTGAATTATAGGGAATCCTCTATATTTTTAACGTTATGACGGTCATATGGGTGTCATCTACCTATCAAATTCATCATCACAACATAAATGGTAACATGGTGGGTTCCTATTGGCCAGGGATGGTCGAGAAATTTTTCTAACTTATTGTTTTTGGAATTTTTGGCAAAATGGCACATTTTGACCCATGGCTCCACTTTCTGCAAAGAGTACCTACGTGGCATGTTGTGATTGGTTGGGGGATTAGCGGGTGGTGGGTTTTCTTTAGGAATTTTCACTCTCATTTTGCAAAATTCTTAAAGTCAAATTTTGGCCCGAAGGCCTGTGGCAAATAGGAAGAGGACATGTGGCACGAAGGGCATGCGGATGGCGGAGGGAGTTGAAGAATTTTGATGTTTTTTGGCTCAAAGTGAGAAGGTAAATTTTTGACCCGAAGGTCCTCAACCAATGAGAAGTGGACATGTGTCCAGAAATTTAAAAAGTCAAGCATAGGGGGCCGAAGGAAAATTTTGTGAAATTTTTGCCGCTCCAATCCAGAGCCAACACGTGTCCCAAAAGGCAAAATGGTGAAGCGGGGCTTTGGGAGAGTTTGAGATTTTTTGCCGTTTCAAGAAAAAATCGCAAAAGTAAATATTGGTCCACCTTGCCACATGAAATAAATTTATATGAGGTGGTGGAGGTTCAGGCCTCGAAGAAACTTTTGGAAATTTTACAAATTTTGGCAAAGGGAGCTAAAGTCAAAATTGAAGGCATTCCTCCGCAGCCAATCTGTGGAGGACACATGGTACTTTTCAAAGGAGTTGAATGGAGAGTGTGGGCTGGAGGAGAGTTTTGAAACCTTGTAATTTTTTTAGGGAGGATTGAAGGTAGAATTGGAAGCTTAGACCCGCAGTGAATAGGAGGGCGCCACGTGGCAGGAAAATTTTGCAAAATTTTCCAAATTTTTCAAAGGTTGCAAATGCAAATTTTAAAGGTAGGGGCCCAATCTAATGGTATTTTGACACGTATACTGCCTTATTCAAAGGTTAAAAAGGTAATTTTGGGCTTATGTTTGGGATCTCATCTGCCACATGGAGGGCTGGTATTTAAAGTTATCCAAATCGATGGCAATTGTGCATTCTTCCTTCTTGCCACCATTAGAGCTTCAGGAAGCTTGGAATCATGATTTATTCATCAAATTTCATCAAACTTTATATGATTTTGGGTCGTCTTTGCCTTTTGAGAACATTGGTAAAAAATTTATGACTCTACTTCATTGGTATAGAGTTGTTTTCAATGTAATTTTGGCTCAAGCCTGAGAAAAATTGTAAAATGTCAACATCTGGAAATTACAGAGGTAAAATTCAAAAGGGTAAAGAGTTAAAAAATGATGAATGAAATATGCTTACATGCATGAATGATAAAAATGTTCCCCTGGGGTGGATAATGATCTAGAATTTATGCAATGATTTAACGTTTTGTGCATACCTGGCAACCTACGAGTTGTTTTTTCTATTTGGTGTCATTGTCAATAAATCATGAGGTTTTCTTGTAAAAAGTTTGATCCCATGGCATATTCTTTGCTTTGGAAGGAAGACTCTAAGGTGGCATGAAGTATATTATGCATTTTGGAGAAATTGTAAAGGATCATCGATAGTTGAAAACCATGAGCAAATTTTGAGAAAAAAACTCATTTTAAGAGAAAATCTGCCAAAGAACTAGGTTAATGTCTCATGTGTCAAAAAATTCATGTATGTGGGTTAATTACAAGTGTATATCCACCACACAGCTTTGAGATTGTTCATGTAACTATCCCCTACTGTTGAATCTAATAAGTTTTGAATTAAATCTATGTTTTTCTTTGGGAAATATGATGTATGTTATCAATTTTAAATGCCTGCAAATAAACTTTATTGTTCTTGTTGCAATCTTGCATTGACAAGTATTTAGGAATCACATAGGGTCTCCATTTCTAGGTTGATAGTTTAGTGGAATTTGTAATCTCATACTCAGAAGAGACTTCATCTTATAAGGAGATAAAAAAATTTAAAATCACTTTACCTTCCTTGACTACAGAGATTTCTTGTAAGCCTTTGGGGGTACCTTAGGCGTGGTTTGATCATGGGTTTTTGTGTTTAATTGAGTTCTTTACTTCAAGATTTTGTGGTGAGTTCTCAAAGATTGTATGAAGAGTGCAACATAGGATTCAATCTGTGCCTCTTCTAGTTGAAAGAATATCCTAATTATTTTAGGCATTTCATCTAATAGTTGTTCAAGTATTGCACAGATTATCAAATATATAATCTATTCCTAGTTTTTCTTCTCAATCCCCCACCAAAAATCATCCTAAACAATAAAGATCATACCATGTACTATCCCTGATTTGCATGTGTATACCCATATAAGATCAAAATATATTTGTAAAAATATGCACAACATGATCAGGATTTCCAATGTCTCTAGTAACCTTAGCCTCATTTTGAGAACATACCCATGTTTTGAGAAGTGACAACTTGTGAGACTTCAGATCTGGGGCATTGATCATGTTTTCATAAAGGTCTCCATCATAGAATTTCAAGCAAAGATATAGGACATCTTCATCTCCTTCACCATTACAAGGTTACAAAATAGGTCCTCTTACCTTGGTTGTAAGGCACAACCTAAAACAGCTAGGACAAGATCAAGTCCTATTGGAGTGCTATTCATTTCTCCACAAACCTAAGTGCTAGCTAGACCATATCCCTAGCTACCAATGACATATAACATGGTCTAATCTATCTTTAAGCTCCATGACATAACTGTGATGCTACTCAGACTGAAAAGGAGAACAAACTTGGGTACCAACACGAGTGGCACCGTTACCGTGGAGCTCTTGGATTTCCTTGGTGTTTTGAAGTGTTTGAAGAGTTTGATAATTTGTGTATTAAATTTTTTGAGCTGTTGCATTGTCAAGATATCATCCTATGTTTCAGATCTGTAAGTTTTAAAGAAAAGATTTCAAAGCTCAACCTACCCTTTTTCATTTCCCAGCAGTTTAGACACTTTTGTTTCATTGTGTTTGGTTGATTTAAGAAGAAGAAGGTATGGTTTATAAATCCTTGCAAAGTTTTTCAGTGCTATGATACATTTGACAGAATTATTTTAGTGCATCCTTGCACAACGAAGGTGAAATTCCTTAGTGGCGACTCCATGCTGATCTGAATTTGGAAATACCAGTGTTTTAAGCTTTCTGTCATTTATTTTTGTGTTGTTGATCTTTACAAAACTGGAGGGAAGAAGATCTCTCTTCCTTAAAGACTCTACTAAGAAATTGTTCTCAGATTTAAGAAATTTAGAGTTGGAAGGGAGGAGAGTTTGGAAAGTGGTTAAAGGTCAGACATCATGCAAATATATAGCCATTGGTGAGAGAGATTATCCTTTGGTATAGGATTATCACTCTTCTTCAAGTGATTCTGATTTAAGAAATTCTCTCATACACTTGTTTTCCTCAGCTAGTGAAGGTCTTTCTATTGTACCTGGTAAGTTCCTTCTCCAATATACACCTCTGTGTTTTAATTCGAGTAAAACTTTCCAAGAAAATCAGCACTTAGGGGATACCAATCTTGTGAATCACATTCTTGAGCCCTAAAGACATAGCACTCCTCATCATCTTGCCTCACCTCCAAAATCACCCCCACCAAACAATATGGCTCAGCCTAGACCTCCATTTGTTGTTAACACATTTGGTCCTATAAATTTTAGAGGAATGGATGGTTACCCAAATGTTGTCCCACAAGATGTCAGAAATAGGTTGCCAAAATTCCATGCTAACAATGTTATTACTGGTGATCAGCATCTCAAACTTTTTGATAATATGATGGAATATTTTGAGATAGAGTTTGAAGATGTGTATATTAAGTTGTTTATTCATACACTAGAAGAGGATGCTAGGGATTGGTACAAGGCTCTGCCTGATAATTCTATTGATTCATGGACTGAACTGAAAAATGCATTTAGGTTGCAATATGGTGACAGAACTAATCGTAGATTTCTTTTATCTGAGTTTGAGAATATCAAGAAAAACCCTAATGAATCAATCCATGACTTTAACACAAGGTTTAACAAAAATTTTGAGAAGATTTCCTATTAGTTTGAGGCCTTGTGATGAATCATATTTAATCAAATATGCAGATGCATTTGATAAAAAGGCAACCTATTACCTAAGAGACAAGAACCCAACCAATATAAGACAAGCTTTCACCATGACACTTCAAATTGAGAACAATATCAAGGATGTTGGGAAACCTCTTAAGAGAGATGGTGTAAAATTGATAAACTCTGAAAAATCTCGAGCTAGCGAAGGTGCTGATTTAGAAGAGGTTGTGAAGACTTTGGCAGGGGATGTCAAAGAAATCTCATACAAGTTGGCAAGAGCTGAGCACGGAATTGGGCAGACTTCATAAGGTCAGCCTAGGTAGCAAACATAAGATAGATTTAACAATCACCATAGAAATGAGTAGAGGTTTGATGACAAGGTAAAGGTCCTGTTGGATCTGCAAATAGACAACCCCAAACACGTGAAAATATATTGGTTCTTGACCCTCTAACTGCCAGGGTTACTATTGTTGATGAAGTTGTTAATATGGACTGGTGTGATAGATTTTTTCTTCCTCATCCTCCATGTGAAGTGGACCAACAAATTGATGAAGCTGATAACAAGGATGGAACTGATAATGATATTTGCATGATGGGTTGTTCTTCAAGCTCACAAGGAGGAGTAACATCTACTGAAGTGATAAGTGTTAGGACTACTGCTACCTTTTGGGATTTCATCAAGTGGGTACAAGTCTTTCTCCCCTCTCATGCTCTTGAAGTTGATGTAGTGCAAGCTTTTAAAATTCCTAACAATGAATTTGAATACTTGAGAGCTTTGATGATTAAGAAGTATGATGGTGGTACCCCTTCGGAAGAAGATAGACAATTGTTGATGAATGTTGTTTTAGCTCAAGAGGAATATAACACTAGAAGCAAAGTTGTTAAGGGAGTTGGGACTCAAGCCAAACCTAAAACACCCTTGCTCATAAGAATTCCAAATGAAGCTCCTAGGAAAGAAACACTTGCTAAAATTTCCATTGTCCCAAGTAAAAATTACAGTCCTCATCATGCTCAAGCTGCCAAGAATACTGTCCCATCTGATGAATCTTCTTGTATCCCTTCCAATGTTGTTTTGCCAAAGAGTGTCCCCTATGACATAGCCCAGGTATTGAGCCAAATTAAAGTGAGTGTTCCAATAATTGATTTTCTTAGAATTCCTTAGCATAAGAAGAGAGCATGTGAGTACTCAGGATTATAGGAAAAGAGTACACCAAGAAAAAATGTAAATGTTGTTGAGACTCCTCTTCAAATCATAGCTGGCCTTGAAACACAACCATTAGTAGAGGATCTTGGAGAGGCACCTGAGGTATATTTGGGACATCCTTGGTTGATTCCCAATTGAATGTTGATCCATTATTTACAACTTTGCTCATAAAAGATAGGCTACTTCACAATTGTATGTTTGATTCCAGTGCATCTTGTAATGTCATGCCTCTAGAAGTCATGAATGAATTGGATATCAAGGTGACAGCGACCTATGGGAAATGTACTGCCATGGATTCAAGGGAAGTGCTGGTGGTTGGTTGTGTGAAGGGTTTGATAGTGCAACTTGTAGCCTATCTAGGTAATTTAAAATCACTTTACCTTCCTTGACTACAGAGATTTCTTGTAAGCCTTTGGGGGCACCTTAGGCATGGTTTTATCATGGGTTTTTGTGTTTAATTGAGTTCTTTACTTCAAGATTTTGTGGAAAGTTCTCAAATATTGTGTGAAGAGTGCAACATGGGCTTCCATATGTGCCTCTTCTGGTTAAAAGAACATCCTGATTATTTTAGGCATTTCATCTGATAGTTGTTCAAGCATTGTACAGATTGTCAAAGATCTGATCTATTCCAGTTTGTCTTATCAATCTCCCACCAAAAATCATCTAGCAACAAAGATCCTATCATTTATTATCCCTGATTTGCATGTGTATACCCACAGAAGATCAAAATCTATTTGCAAAAGTATGTGCAACTGATCAGGATTTCTAATTTCTCTAGTAACATTTTCCTTGTTTTGAGAACATACCCATGTTTTGAGAAGTGACAACTTGTGAGAGTTGAGATTTGGGGTGTTGATCATGTTTTCATCAAGGTCTCCATTATAGAATTTCAAGCAAAGAGAGGGACATCTTCATCTCCTTCACCATTACAAGGTTTTAATGCAAAATAGGTCCTCTTACCTTGGTTACAAGGCACAACCTAAAACAGCTAGGACAAGATCAATTCCTATTGGAGTGCTATCCATTTCTCCACAAACTTGAGTGCTAGCTAAACCATATCCCCGGCTACCAATGACATATAACATGGTCTAATTTGTATTTAGGATCCATGACATAAATGTGGTGCTACTTAGACTAAAAAGGAGAACAAATTTGGATACTAACACCGGGTACCACATATTTCTCCTTATCATACTTATGAAGCAGATGTACTGTAAGCTTTTGAAATTCTTGACAATGACTTTGAATACTTAAGAGATTTGATGATTAAGAAGTATGATGGTGGTATCCCTTTGGAGGAAGATAGGAAATTGTTAATGAATGCTATTATAGGTCAAGAAAAAGAGTATAACACTAGAAGCAGAGTTGTTAAAGGAGTTAGGCCTCAAGCTAAATCTAAAACACCCTTGCTTATAATAATTACCAAATAATATCCTATAAGGGAAACACCTGCTAAAAAATCTGATGTCCCAGGAAAAAATTTCAGTCCTCCTCATGCCCAAGCTGCCAAGAGTCCCATGCCATCTAGTGAATATACTTGTCTCCCTTCCAATGTTGCCTTGCCAAAGAATGTTCCCTATGACATAGCCCAAGTATTGAGCCAAATCAAAGTAAGTGTCCCAATCATTGAGTTTATTAGAATACCTGAGAACAAGAAGAGAGCATTTGAATACTTGGGATTGAAGGAGGAGAAGATTACCCCAAGCAGAAATGATAAAATTTTTGAAACTCCTCCTCCAATCATTACAGACCTTAGAACACCACCAGCATTGAAGGATCTTGGGGAGGCTCCTGAGGTGTACTTGGGTACATCCTTGGCTGATTCCCAATTGAATGTTGATCCATTCTTTACCACTTTCATCATAAAGGATAAACTACTTCACAATTGTATGTTTGATTCTGGTGCATCATGCAATGTCATTTCTTTAGAAGTCATGAATGAGTTGTATATTAAAATGACAGTAGCCTATGGGAAGTGTACTACCATGGAATCAAGGGAAGTTCCGGTAGTTGGTTGTGTGAAGGGTTTGGTGGTGCAACTTGCAGCCTATCCAGGTAATAATTTGAAACTTGATGTTGTAATTATTGACTTCCCTACCAAATCGGGCATGATTTTGTCAAGAAAATGGGTTGCAAGTGTTTGTGGTAGCGTTCAGATGGACATGTCTTTTGCCTTTATTCCCATTGAAGGTAGCCTTGTCAAGCTTTATGGTGAAAAGAAGATGTTGCACCTAATTGAGGATCCTAAAAAAGCTTCCTACGAAGTATTGTTTGATGATGTTGATGCTGAAAATTTAATTGGATTTTCTGATGGAAATGAAAACAAGTTGGATCATTCAAAGTTCCTTGAGGTTAAAGGTTCTCCATGGACCTTGTTGTTTGATTGAGCTTGCTCCAAATTTGGAAATGGTGCTGGTATAGTTCTACTTTCTCCTAGCTTGGAAGAGTTTCTTTTTTCCTTCAAGCTTAATTTTGAATGTACTAAAAATATTGCTGAGTATGAAGCCTTGTTGTTGGGTTTGATAATTGCATGGAAGTATGGTGTCAAGGAAAGCATTGTCAAAGGGGTTTCAGAATTATCTTTCAAGTAAAAAATAAAATTGTATGCTACAAAAAATCCGCGAATGAAACAGTACAAACATGCAATTTGAGATATAATTGAAATCTTTGACTCCTTCAACATTGTGCATCATGATAGAAGTTTCAATGCTGATATTGAAAAGTTAGCAGTGCTGGGATCTAGATTTGGAAATTGCACCATTTCACCTTATTGTGAGTACAATATTGAAGTGTTAACTATGCCAGCTGTCCCTGACAATATCAATCATTGGAAAGTTTTTAATGATGATGCTCAAGTGAAAAGATTCCTACAAAATCAAGGTGAGTTTACAGATCATAATATTGATTTTGATCCAATGGTATGTATAACTGAAGGAAGATAAACTTTGTTTGGGAAGGATATCATCCAACTAAAAAATAACACCATCCCTAGAGGATTGGTTTCCTTAGAGTTAAATTTTAACAATGTTGATTACATCATCAATAGAAACATGTCTACCTCAAGGGATGTTGAAGAGCATAACTTAGGCACTAATGGTAAACCAAGGAAGATTTGGTTGGGAAGCAACCTAAGCAAAGAGGAAAATCAGTCCTATGCTCAACTATTGAAATAATATCAAGACTACTTGGCTTGGTCCTATTCTAAGCTAAAGGCATATAGAGAAGATTTGTTTCAACATGAGTTCCCTCTTGAGCCTAAGACTAAACCATTCAAACAGGGGAAAATACCAATTAATCCACTTATCTCTATGAAAATGAAAGAGGAACTAAATAAATTGAGAGATGGGGTTATCATTCAACCCACAAGGTATTCCTCTTGGGTAGAAAACCTTGTCCCAATCAGAAAGAAGAATGGAGATATCAGACTTTGTGTATATTTCAGAAATCTAAACAAAGCATCAATGAAGGACAACTATCCCTTACCAAATATGGAAAACATGTTGCAGTTAGTAACGGGTTCTGAGTTACTTTCTACATTGGATGACTTCTCTGGATACAATCAAGTGGTTTTCAAAGAATCAGAAAGACTTAAGACAACATTTACTACTCCTTAGGGGACATATGTTTTTTTCAGGATGCCCTTTGGTTTGATGAATGCTGGTGCCACTTTTCAAAGAGTAATGGATGTTGATTTTGTTGGTTACATCAATGATTTTATTATTGTTTACCAAGATGATGTGATTGTGTTTTCTAGGGACATAATTGATCACTTGCAGCACTTGGAGAAGATGTTGATCAGATGTAGGGAGTATTACATTTCTATAAATCCAAAGAAGTGTCATTTTGGTGTGCAAAAGGCCAAGCTACTTGGTCATATTGTATCAAAATATGGTGTCATGATTGAACTTGAGAGGGTGGAAGTAATCAGCAAAGTACCTATCCCAAGAAACAAGAAGGGCATCCAATCTTTATTTAGGAAGATTAATTTTATCAGAAGGTTTGTATCCAAATTTGTTGAGATCACTCTCTCCATTACATGCATGTTAAAGAAGGACCAAGTTATCAAATGGGAGGAGGCTGTCATTCAGGATTTTGAAGGAATTAAAGAAGCATTAAAGCATGCACCAGTTTTATCAGCTCCAAATTACAAGAGGCCTTTCTAAATATTTTCCTTTGCTTCTGAGAATACTATTTCCTCTGTTTTCTGTAGAAGGAGGAGGATGGGGCTGAGATGCCTATTTCCTTCTTTAGTAAGGCTTTACAAGCTACTGAGCTAAAGTATACAATCATGGAAAAACAACCATTTTCCTTTTTGAAAGCAACAAAGGTTTTCAGGCCTTATATCTTAATTTCAAAAGTTATTTCTTATGTTCCCCACACCATGGTGAAAGACATCTTATCAGAGATGGAGATCTCAAGAAAATGATGTAGATGGTTGAAAAAACTACAAGAGTATGACATGGACATCCAAACCACAAATTTAGTACGAGGTTTGGGTCTTGCTAAGCTTATGGCTGAGAGTAACTTGCAGAATGTAGAAGTGAATCAGGTAGAGCAAGAAAGGGTAGATGTTCTTGAGAAATTGCTAAGTTTTGAGTGGTACAAGGATGTAATATTTTACCTCAGGCACCTATTCTTCCCTGATCACTTAAATAAAAATAAAAAAATATCCCTCAAGTTGGCTTCTTAAAAAGACATCATCTTTGACTTTGGGTTGTCTTAGAAGAACCTTGAAGGTGTCCTCTTGAAATGTATAACTGAAGATGAAGAACCCAAAATAATTGCTGATTTCCATGGGGGAATTTTTGGAGGAAACTTTGCTGGAAGGGTAACAAAACATAAGATATTGAAAGCTGGTTATTGGTGGCCTACTCTCTTCAAGGATGTAACCTTGCTGGTTAGAAAATGTGATAGTTATCAGCGTTTCTCTCAAAGATTGAAAGCTTCAGGCTCCCTTCCTTTGCATCCTTTATCAATTGAAGCTTGTTTCAAACAATAGGGAATGGGCTTCATTGGTGAGAATTCAGATCCTTCTAGTGTTGGCCATAAGTGGATTATTTTAGCCACTGATTATTTTACAAAATGGGTAGAAGCAATACCCTCTAAGAAGGTAACACACCAAGTAGTTATGGACTTCTTTTTGAATCACATCATATGCAGATTTGGAGTCCCAGTCAAGATTGTAGCTAATAATGCCATGTGCTTCAGAGCCAAACCTTTAATGGTAATGTGCAAATAATATGGAATAAATATGATTTATTCTTCAAACTATAATCCCTAAGGGAATGGACAAGTTGAGTCCAGCAATAAGAACTTGTTGGATATTATCATAAGAACCTTGGAACAAAACAAAAAGAAGTGGGGTGAACAACTGAAATTTACAGTTTGGGCTGATAGGATAACTCCTAAAAGAGCTACTGGTCTGAGCCCATTTTAGTTGGTGTATGGAACTCAAGCTTTGTTTCCCTTACATCTAAAATTGTCTTCATTTCAGTTTTTTCAACAGTTGGAAGATCAAGAGCTCAATCCATATGAAGCAAGGATTAATCAGATTGTTGAACTTGAGGAAGAGAGAAGAGCATCCCACAAAAGGCATGTCTGATTTAGAGAGAAGTTGAAGAGGTTGTTTGACAAGAAGGTCAATCCTAGGGCCTTCAATTTTGGAGACCTAGTTTTGTTATGGGATATCATGCATGAAGATAAGGGAAAACATGGTAAATTTGATGCATTATGGATGGGCCCTTATGCCATTGATATTAGAATTGGAGAAAATACTTTTTTTCTCAAGGACTTAGATGGGGAATTTCTTGAACTTCCTGTTAATGGAAAATATCTGAAGCATTTCTTAGATTAATCCCAAAATTTGAGGTATGCACCACTTGTACAGTGTATAGTTTTTGTTTTTCTCTTTGGGGTGCTTTGTTTTTTGTGTTTTGTCTATTGTGGTTTTCCCTGGTTCTTAGCAACCATTTTTGTCAGTTTTCTCATGTGTTTCTCTATTGTTCTTTCTTGTTATTCCATTTCCCAATGGATATTCTTGGCACTTGGTCTACTTTTGTTCTTTTGGCTCTCACAAGGAGTGCCCATCCCTGAGCTGGAGCCAATGTTGGTGTCCATTTTGATCTTACACTGCCTTTGACCTAATCTTTCTTTCACTCTACATTTCTTGAAATGTTTTCTATAGTTTGAATGGGTGAAATGAATTTTATGCCTTTGTTTCCATGCCTTAATCCATTGAAAATCATTTTCCATGCCCCATTTGTGAAGAAATACCCAAGTTTGCCCTAAAAATCTTCAGATTTGTGGGCTATGCCGTTTTTTCCATTTTCCTAATCATGAAATCTTAAAAATGATCATTTTATACCTATATGATTTTGAACATATATCCATGTGGTCAAGAAATGCTCGGAATCATGTTTCATCTGGGTCTATTTAAAAAAATCCATCTTTGGTGAAAAAATTGGATTCCGGCCACAACTAGAAAATTTCTGTGTTTTTGACGGTCAAATGGGTGTTTTTAGCCGTCAAATTATTGCTGAGAGGTCAGAGGGTATGTGGCGGCTTCTAATTGGCCAAGGAGAAGCAGGGAAGTGTTTCAACTTATCATTTTTTGCCTTTTTGGCAAATGGGGCATTTTTGGGCCCAGGGCTCCTCTTTTTCCAAATTTTCCTAGGTGGCAGCTTCTCATTGGTCGAGGAGCGGCGGGAAGATGTTATAACTTAAATATTTTTGCCTTTTTGGAAAAAGGTATGGAGATTTTAAGGTGAACCAAGTCCCCGTAGCGAATCATCATGCCCAGGGCTCTGCTTTTTCCAAAGGTGCCCACATGGCATGTTTTGATTGATTGGGGAAAGGCGGGTGGTCAAATTTTCTTAAAGTTTTTAGACTTTATTTTGCAAAAAATTTAAAGTCACAAAATTGGACGAAGTTCCGTAGCCAATCAAGATGGACACGTTCCTATGTCGTCACCAAAACTGCAATTTGAGGTCTAGGAAGCTGGAGGATGCATTTTTTGCATCAATTTTCATCTTTTTTGTCGAATTCATGTCATTGTTTCCTTTAGGGATCAATGGAATCAGTTTGGAAGCTCAATTTGTAGATCAAGATTTTTAAGTGAAATTTTTGCTTTAATCCATCCAAACACGTGAAATACCAAATCTAAAAGTTCAGAGGTAGTTTTGGAGGTAAAAATAATTAAGTTCTAAAAAAAAATGGAGGATGAGGCTTGTGTGAGAATGCGGGCTGCCAGAGGTAAAAGGGAAATTTTTCCTTTTTGGAAAAATGAGTTAAAATTGTAAAAAATAAGCATGCCTCCGCTGTGAGACACATGGCCCAATTCGAAGGGGTCAAAGGGGAGTGTAGGGCTTGATGGGTTTTTAGCTTTATTTTCTAAAGTTTGCGAAGGAGGTATGGAGAAAAAAGGAGAATCAAGTCCCCGCAAGCAAATCATTGATGGACATGTGTCAAGGTCAATCAAAGGAGGACACATGGCAGGATCAGGGGAAGAGGGGATGCAGATGGCAGAGGACTTAGTGAAATTTTGCCTTTTTGGCGAAAAGGAGAAAAATCTACGTAAAAAGGCCGTTTCATTTCTAAAAAGTGCAAAAGGGAAAAATAAACCTCCAAGGCCCATCTCCAATAATATTCCTCCACGTAGAAATTAAGAGATGAAGGTCAGATCGATGGTTCCTATGCGTTTCACCATTTTTGAGGTCCAGGAAGCTTGGAGATGCATTTTTTGCATCAATTTTCATCAATTTTTTGTCGTGTTAAGTGGAGAAACGGAGCTTCGAAGGTTTTTGAAGTTTTTTACCTTTGGAGGCAAAAATGCTAAAATTGTAAATGAAAGAGGTCGCACAGCCCGCTCCAAGTTAGACATGGCCCAATATGCCTTGGGGTCAAAGGGGAGTGTGGGCCATTGATGGGTTTTTAAATTTTCAAATTTTGCGAAGGAGGTATGGATAAAAAAGGAGAGACAAGTCCCCACAGCAAATCATTGATTACATGTGTCAAGGTTATAGAGTTTTACCTTTTTGTAAAAGAGGTATAAAGTTAAAATTTGAGCGCCAGCCCACTAGGACCCATGTCAGATGCAAAGGGCAGAGGTGGAAAAGCGGGGAAGTGGGATTTCGGAGGCAACTTGGAAATTTTTCCTTTTTCGGAAAAAGGTTTTAAAATTGCTCAAATTAAGAGCATGCAGATCGATGGTAGCTAAGCCCATTTCACCAAGCGTCGACTGCCATTTGAGGTCCAAGAAGCTGTAGCTAGAGCCCATTTTGCATCAATTTTCATCAAGGGAGTTGTCGACCACCAGTGGTTTTTTAGAAATTTCAAATTTTGTGAAGGAGGTATGAAGAAATGCATGCCTCCACAGCCAATCCAAGTGAGACACATGGCCCAATTTGAAGGGGTCAAAGGGGAGTGTGGGCCATTGATGGGTTTTTAAAATTTTCAAATTTTGCGAAGGAGGTATGGAGAAAAAAGGAGAATCAAGTCCCTGCAGCAAATCATTGATGGACATGTTCAAGGTCAAACCTGGAGTTTTACTTTTTTGTAAAAGAGGTATAAAGTTAAAATTTGAGCGCTAGCCCGCTAGGACCCATGTCGGATGCAAAGGGCAGAGGTGCGGAGATATTTTGGAAAATTGTCTTTTTTCAAAAAAAGAGGTCATTGGGTCCCACTTTCGGGACATGTGTCAGGGTCAAACCTAGAGCTGCATGCCCGTGGAAAAAATGGCAAGATTTTCTAAATTTTAAAAAGGTTATAAAGTGATAATTTTTTCCCCTGGGCCCGTTCCAATCACATTGTGCCACGTGTCTGGGTTTATTTAAAAATTGAAAAAAGTGACCCAAGCTTATTTTTAAATCCACATTTTCCACCTGGAGGTCCAAGATTAAAAGTTGAAATAAATCAATGGTTTTTGTGCATTTCATTTGTTTTTGCTGCCTTGGGAGCTCCAGGAATCTTGGAAATGTGGATTTTGCATCATTTTGCATCAATTTTTTGGTGATTCCATGTCATTTTGGCCTTCCAGGATCAATGGAATTGGTTTCATGACTCAATATTTTGATTTGGGGTGTGTTTGAAGTGATTTTTACTCAAGCTTGAGAAAAAAATGTAAAATTCAGATCCAAAAGTTGCAGGAGCTATTTTGGAAAGGGAAAAAGGTGAAATGATGAAGGAAAGGGGGTCTGCATGCCTTGAAGATGAAAAATGTGCCTCCACATAGGATAATGATCATGATATTTGTAATGATTTGACCTTTTTGGAGCAGCTGGCATTTTCTATTACAAATTTGTTAAACATCCCTTTCTGTGAATCATGAGGGAATGTTATAACAAACTTGATTCCTTGGCATATTATTTTCTTGGAAGACAAGGCTAGAGTGTAACAAGAGATATATAATGAATTTTTGGAGAAATGTAGAGGGTCAGGAAATTGAAAATCATGAGTAAATTTTGAGAGAAGCTCATCTTCTGAGAAACCCACCAAAAAACCTGGTTAATGCATTTTGTGTTAGTTCTTCATTCATGTGAGTTGGTTACAAGTGTATAGTCATCACACAGCTATGAGATTGTTCCTAAAACTCTCCCCTGCTGATGAATCTAACAATATTTTGAGTTAATCTGTGTTATTTTGGGCAATATGATGTCTGTTATCATTTTTAAATACCTGCAAATAGTTTTCCTTGTTCTTGTTGCAATCTTGCATTGAAATCTTTAAGAATCACACAGATCTCATCCTTATTGATAGTTCAGTGGCAAGTTTGTAGTTTTGTTTGTCAAAAGAGCTTTCATCTGGCATTGAAAATAAGTAGTTTAAAATCACTCCACCTTCATTTTTTGACTGAGATTGCTTGTAATCCTTTGGGGGTACCTTAGGCCTGATTTGATCAAATATTTTGATGTTTAATTGATTCCTTTAATTCAAGATTTTGTGTTGAAGTCTCAAAGATTGTGTGAAGAGTGAAAACCTGGGATTCCATTTGTGCATATCTTCTGGTTGAAATAACATCATGATTGTTTTGAATAATTTTATCTGATAGTTGTTCAAGTGTTGTAGAGGTTGTCAAATATCTGACATAGTCAAGTTTGTCTTGTCAATACCCCACCAAAAATCATCTAAACAACAGATCCTACCCTGTACTACCCCTGATTTGCATTTTATACCCAAAAAAGATCAAAATCCATTTGCCAAAGTATGTAGAATAGATTAGTATTTCAATGTCTATAGTAACCTTTGCCTTGTGTTGAAAACATACCCATATTCTGGAAGTGACAACTCGTGAGAGTCAGATCTATGGTGTTGATCATGTTTTCCTCAAGGTATTTCTCATAGAATTCAAAAAAAAGAAGGATATATTAATCTCCTTCACCATTAGAAGGTTACAAAATAGGTTCTCTTACCTTGGTTGAAAGGCACAACCTAAAATAGTTAGGACAAGATCAAGTCCTATTAGAATGTTATCCATCTCTCCAAAAATCTAAGTGCTAGTTAGATCATATCCCTAGCTACAAAATGACAAACCATCATGATGTTTAATCTGTCTTTAAGATTCATACCATATCTTTGATGTTGCTCAGCTTGAAAAGGAGAACAAATCTGGGTACCAACACAGCCAAAGCAAAAACTTGTACAATGAGTGGAAACAGAAGAAAATTGTAGAAAGAAGAGAATAGAAGAAGATTGACTATCGTTTTTGTCCTCTGTTTGCAAAACACATTTACAGTCTCCAAATTCAATTGCCAAACCATTAAAATGACTTTCAGAGCCCATAAAATAGCTCACACGAGGTGGTTACAACTTCCTAAGGCATCCAAGAAATGGTTTTAATCGAATCTAATCATTCGGACCGTTTTGAATTCTTGATTTGAAGAGAAACGACAATGGCGGCAGAAAACCAGAAATTCATAATTATAATTGTTTTGTTCTTCACTAGTTTGATTATGAACTGTTAGATCACCTTTTATGCTTTTAAATTTGAGCCATCCATGTGGCAAGAGGTGATTGGAGTGGCCGCGGGGAATGCCTTTTCATTTTATAACTTTTTGAAGATTTGGCAATTTTTCACTTTTATCTCCGCCAGCCCGATTTGACTTTTCCACGTGGACATGTGGCATCTCTTAATTGGAAACGGGGTCACGGCTCCTTTTAGAACATTTTGAACCTTTTTTGGAAAAAAGTTCAAAAGTTCAAAATCCTCCACTGGCCCGCACTCCCGTGTTGACTTGTCAACGCTAAAAGGACATGTGGCACAATTTGATTGGTTGCGGAGGTCTCATTGATCTTTTTACTTTTAACCTCAAAGGCTAAATACTTGAAATCCCACCGAAGGTCCATCGTCCACTTTGACTAGTCAATAGGGACATGTGGCATCATTTCATTGGTTGTGGAGCCACATGTAGATTCGTCTTCTTTAACTTTAAAAACCAAAAGACTTAAAGTTTTAAAGTCTTCCACCGACCCATGCTTCCGCTCTGACTTTTCAACTTCAAAAATGGATACGTGTCAGCATCTAATTGGTTATGGGGTTCAAACCTTATTATTTTCTCCGCTTTGCTTGGGCTCGCAGATCCATCATCACCAATTACACTTTTTACCGAAAAAGGGAAAAAATGGTAAAGAAAACTCCTCAGCCCCGCCAGTCCGCCTTGGGAAAAAAATACAACTTAGGTCCACCGAGCCATATCTTGCAAAATACACGAGTTAGAACGACTTCTTTACCTTTTTGGAAAGGGGAAGAAATTTCCCATCAGATGAAGTAGGTTCCAAACATCGTTGAGCCCTTGGAAAGAACCAAAATTTCAAAATACTCAGATTTTACCATTTTCAAAGGGGACTAACTCAAAAATTTAGGGTTTAAACTTGGAAGAATGAAGGAAATTTTTTAGGGGACAACAGTTGGCTCTAGCTTGGGGACATGACATGGATTGAGCAGGGAGAAAACATGGCATGAGGATCCAAAATCACAAGTTTTAAAACATATAAGGTTGACCAATGCCTTATCCATTGGGCCTTGCAGAGTCATGTACAACTTCTGAGGAAAGAAAGAAGGAAGAAGAGGACACACAACCAAAAACACACCAAAATAGAAAGGGGAAAACAAAAACACACAACAGAAAAGGGGAAAAATCAAAGCTATGGTACAAGGTGAGGGACAACTCACTTTCACTGATGATATAGCTTCAAATATTTCCCACTTCTAGGTAATCCTAATGGAGTTTCATCTAAGTATGATAGGAGAAAAACATTCTCACCACAAGTTCCATGAATTTGAAATGGACCCAGCCACAAAGAATCAAATTTTCCATGACTGCCCTTTGGTTATCTTCTCTTGTCCCAAAGCAGGAAAAAATCTCTAACTCTAAACTCTCTTGTTTTGATGATGTCAATGATCTTTGGATTGTAGGGCCTTTGCTTCTGCGTAAAGGGCTTAACACCTTACTTCAAAGGAATGGAATGGTGCATGTCCTTTGGATGGAAAGATTTGAGTTCCTCATAGGAGTAAGCCAAGACATTAGAGTACTTGTTGAGCATATCAACAAACCTTCTCTTCTCTTCAGGTGAGCAGCATTTGCCAATGTTGACCATTCTTGGATCTTTTGAAATACCATTGTTTTCTCTATCAAAATCTTCAGGTGAGCAGCATGGATACAGAGAAGATAGCTTTTCTTTCTCCTGAATGAATCTGCCATGTTTGTCAAACAAATCTTCCAAAGAGACTAAGCCTTTAGGAATCTTGTTGCCTTTATGTTCTTTGAAATCGGTTTGATAGTTCCAGTTTCCTTCCATGTTTATCCATATAGTTGATTCTCCATCGAGAATCTTCTTGTTGCCCCAAAGCTGATTTTTGTTCCTATTCATTGGATATTTTGAGTTACTTTATTTTCCGGGTTTATGCTCATTAGAATCTTTTCCATGAGAAACATTTGATTCATCCTTTATCTCTACTCCATTGTGAGGCATTTGAGTATTGATGGGAAGATTGGAGGAAAACTCATTCTTGTCTTGTATGTCCATGACACAAGTGAAGAGATCAAGAATCAGCTCGGGGTCTTCCTCAACTTGTATTGTATCCAATATTTCTTGCACGAAGTTATGCTTCATCATTTCCTGCAACTCATCTTTGTATCCCTTTAAAGAATGCAGCTCAAGGAAACTATCTAGAGGGATTACCTCATCATCTTGGGAATCACTGCACTCTAACAATCCTTCATCAAAAAGAGATTCATCTTCAAAGGCCTCCAAACTCCTTGCTTCAATTTATTCATCATGGAAAGAGTCTTCATCCTCAAATGGGAAAGAAAATAAATCCATTTTGTTATTGCATCCATGAATCATTAGCTCTGGAATGGCATCGTATTTTTCATATGGCTTTATCTCAATGTGGCCAACCTTCACATTGGTTAAGGATTCCAAATCAGCTTCACGCTTGTCCTATAGATTTTTGGATTGTATCAGGAGCTCCAGACTGAGCTCGGGATCTTCAGTTTCTTCTACGGCTTCAAGCATTTCTTGTACAAATATTTCTTTTAATCCTTTCACAGGCTCATCACAAGGTTATTTTGTATCTCCATAGATGGCCTGACTAAGATCATCTTCATCCCCAAATGGAAATGAGAATAACTCCTCATCTTGGAAAAGCATGTAAGATGATTTATCTTCTTGAAATTTATTGAAAACCATCTCCTCTTCTTTTTGGTTTGCATCATCTGGTGATTCGGGGCTGCCCTCTTGTAACTCAAATCTCCTCAGTGCTTCTTCAAAATTCAAATCTTTCTAGGAAGGAATTTCTGGCCCTATCAAGATTGGAATATCTTCTTCCTCCTCAGTTGTCACCAAGTGATTCATCTGCCTGGTATTTTGGTACAAAATTTTAGCTTCTAGGATTCCAGACTTTTACACAGTGTATTTCATTTTTCTTACTAGCAACAACTTCTTCATTTTACCTTTGACTGGGATAGTTGTAGATGACCAATCCATTTTTATCTCTCCACCTAGGTCTCTACAAAAATTTCTTCTCAAAAGTATGCCAAAAGATGTTGGGATGTCTACCACTAAAATAGTTAGGAGCACCTTCTTGTCAGGGAAGTCAGCTAGAGCTACTTGTGCATCCTTTATTCTTCTAATCAGTGGCACTTGTTTAGATTCCACTGAATAACATGCTCTATTTACTCTGGTTAGGGTTAGGCCAAGAGAATTTGCAACTTTGAGTGGCATTACATTATCAAAAGCTCCAGAATCAATGATACAATTGTTCAACTCAAAGCCATTTATGAGGAGAGACAAATAGAAAGGCTCAACCCTAGTTGTTTTGGAAGCATTGAGAGCTAACATGTTTTGAGATGGAGGTGTGGATGGTGTTGAGAGAAGTCCTTTAGAAATGGAATTGGAGGATATAGGGCTACTACCCCAGACTGCATTGATGAATCTATCAAATTGGGAAGGGTGTGTTTGTAGGTACTCTATCTCTAAGAGTTGGACTTTGGTTTTGTTTGCATGCTCCAAAAAATCAAATGCGGCAATACTGGGTGAGGAAGAAGTTCCTAAAGTGGAGGAGGATTTACATGGAAAAGGCTTTGAAGGAACCTTGGATGTTTTGGATGGTATATTCTCTCCCAAAGGTGAAGCAGTAAGTTTAGCAGAAGGTGAAGGTATAGCCCTTGACTAAACTTTGGGTATTTTTGCAGAGACTCCAATGGAAGGGGAAGTGCTCTTAATAATTTGAGAACTAGAAGAAGGAACAAAAGACTTACTTGGTATAACAGCATGGTCCTTGGCAACAACCAAGTCTAGTTTTTTCTTTGGCAGAATCCATCGAAGGTGGTAATGGAGAACCTTTACTGATGATTCTCTTCCATGTGACCTCTGAAGTGGAATCTTCTTTGGTCTTCTTCTCCTTTGCAACCATCGAAGATGGAGTGTTTTTCTTGGATTGTGCTTTGGTGAAAACAACACATGAGAATCTTGGGGCTTCCTCATCATCATCAACAAACTCAAACAGGCCATTGTGCATATCAACTTCTTCAACTTCTAGGTAGCTTTCATAGTCTTCTACATTTTCTCCTTCAGTTTCATCAACTTCAGCTTCCTCCCTTATCTCTCTAGTATCACAGGCAACATTGACTGGTGGTGTTTCTAGAGCAAATTGATGAGGAGGTGGTGCAATCCTTTGCCTATCAGGGAAACTAGGTCTTCTTAGAGAATTTCTCATTTTGATTTGTGACAACTGCTTTTTCAAGGCAACCAGATCATTTGCCATTTTTTAAAACATTGGGTCTGTTGTGACTAAACTAGAATTCTGACCCTTTTGCTTTCCATTTGGACCCTTCACCTTTCCAGAAAGGATTAGATCATCATCAGTCTCAATTGCAACGTCTTGAGCTTCCCTCAATGTTCTTGGTTGGGCTCTTCTGAGGAAGCAACCAACTTCAGATGGCAAGGCACTGATAGAAGAACCTTTTCAAATTATTTTTAGGAGGAACTACATCTTCAGGGATTCTTCTTGTCAATCTATCAAACCTTGCTAAAAAATCTCTCATGGACTCAGAGAATTATTTATTCATCTAAACCAATTGAACCAGTAGATCTTGGAAATCTTTAGTGCTCTTGAACCTATGTTCAAATGCACTTCTTATGTCATCTCAACCAGTGATAGATCTTAGGGGAAGCATGTAAAACCATTCAGCAGTTTTTCTTGGAGTGACTCCACAAAAATTCTAACTGACACATCTTCATCTTCAACCCCTAACACACCACAAACAGTGATGAATGCTACTACATGTTCTTTAGGGAGTTGAGAACCATCTCCCTTAAATTTGGGAAATTTCTTTCTTGAGCCTCTTGGCAGATCATGGAATAGTTGTGGGAGGGAAAGTGGACCAGTGTTTCTTCCCCATGGCATATGTGGTCTACATTTTTCACATTCATTATCACCCATTCTGTTTTTGTTTCTAGCTTCTAGAGAAACTAGAGTTGCCTCTCTTTCTTCTGCCTCTACTTGGAGTCTTTCAATCTCCTCACGTTGAGCCCTAATCACTTCATCTCTTTCAAATTAAACTCTCACCTCTTCTTCTTCTCTCTCAAGCTCTTCAAAAGTAGGATCAACAAATCCTCCTTGTCTCAAATGTCGGGTATACCTTCTGTCAACCAGCTTGAAGGCTTATTGTCTTCTCTGAGGTGCCAAGATTTGTCTTTTATCCTCCAACTCATGAGCAAGTTCTTCTTCTTGGTCCAAGATTCTTGAGGAAATAGAGTAATGATTTACACTCTGTCTATTATGCCAAATAGCCTCCCTTAGGTCTGAAATGATTTCTTCTTGAATGTGAAAGAGCAAGGTAGGTCTCTCAACAGGAGGGTTTGCAAGAATAGTCATGACTTGTATCCATGTGGATGACAAGAAACTTTGAAATTCCAACAAACCCTAATGATATATTATGACTTTGTGGTCATTTCTAGGGTGTAGATGCTGCAAAATTTGCCCTGCGGTGGGTGCCAAAACAGTTGGCTTGGAAATTTGTCTTTGGGACAAATTTATGGTTTCCCTCACCAACACTATGGGAATCTAACTCCCTCTACTTTGAATGGTGCAGCTGCCATATTATGCATGTAAAACAGGTGGATTCAATGGTGGTTTTTCAACTAGAGATCCATAAGGGCACTCCATTGACCCTATGGCAAAGCCTGCAATTTCTTGCTAGGACATAAATTGGTATGAAAGTGGGAAAGGGAGTAGGAATGAAGGCAATAAGATCAATGATGGAGGTAGGATATCAGATGCCTGCATGCATTGATCAGAAAGTTCAGAACATGCATTTAATTGGAAGAAGAACAAATTTGCAAACTTGAGCTACAAGACCGAATAAAACACATTGGTCACAAAGTACCAATTCATTTCTCCATCAAAGGGACTTAAAATTCCTTCTTTTCTTATTGTAGCCAAAGTAGAAACTTGTACAATGAATGGAAACAAAAGAAAATTGTAGAAAGAAGAGAATAGAAGAAGATTGATTATCGTTTTTGTCCTCTGTTCGCAAAACGCATTTACAGTCTCCAAATTCAATTACCAAACCATTACAATGACTTTCAGATCCCATGAAATGGCTCACACGATGCGGTTACAACTTCCCAAGGCATCTAAGAAATGGTTTTAATCGAATCTAATCATTCGGGCCGTTTTGAATTCTTGATTTGCAGAGAAATGGCAATGGCGGCAGAAAACCAAAAATTCATAATTATAATTGTTTCGTTCTTCGCCAGTTTGAATATGAACCATTAGATCACCTTTTACAATTTTAAATTTGAGCCATCCATGTGGAAGGAGGTGATTGGAGTGGCCGCGGGGAACGCCTTTTCATTTTATAACTTTTTGAAGATTTGGAAAAAATTCACTTTTATCTCCGCCGACCTGATTTGACTTTTCCATGTGGACACGTGGTGTCTCTTGATTGGAAACTGGGTCACAGCTCCATTTAGAACATTTTGAACCTTTGTTGGAAAAAATTTCAAAATCACAAAATCCTCTATCGGCCCGCACTCCCGTGTTGACTTGTCAACGCTGAAAGGACACATGGCACAATTTGATTGGCTGCGGAGGTCTCATTAATATTTTTACTTTTAACCCCGAAGGCAAAAAACTTGAAATCCTGTCAAAGGTCCATCGCCCGCTTTGACTAGTCAATAGGGACACATGGCATCATTTCATTGGTTGCAGAGCCACGTGTAGATTCATCTTCTTTAACTTTAAAAACCAAAGGACTTAAAGTTTTAAAGTCTTCCGCTGACCCATGCTTCCGCTCTGACTTTTCAACTTCAAAAATGGATACGTGTCAGCATCCAATAGTTGTGGGGTTCAAACCTTATTATTTTCTCTGCTCCGCTCGGGCTCGTGGATCCATTATTTCCAATTACACTTTTTGCCAAAAAAGGGAAAAATGGTAAAGAAAACTCCTAAGCCCCGCCAATCTGCCTTGGGCAAAAAATACAACTTAGGTCCGCCGAGCCATATCTTGTAAAATACAACGAGTTAGAATGACTTCTTTACCTTTTTGGAAAGGGGAAGAAATTTCCCATCAGATGAAGTAGGTTCCAAACATCATTTAGCCCTTGGAAAGAACCAAAAATTCAAAATACTCAGATTTGACCATTTTCAAAGGGTACCAACTCAAAATTTTAGGTTTAGACTTGAAAAATGAAGGAAATTTTCTAGGGGACAACACCTAGATGGCACAAAAACTTAGAATCATAAAGAAGCACCATCTTTCCAACGTCAAGCTTCTTATCCCTAATGTGTATTTCATGCCATGTCTTCTACCTGGATTTTTCCTATTTTTGAATCTAACATGCTATGGCACACACAATACCAAAAGAAGGTAACATGAATTCCATAGGAAGAATTGCTTCTGTGCCAAACACCAACTGAAATGGTGTGGCATTATTCAATCTCTTGTAGGTTGTTCTATTCATCCAAAGTACAACAGAAACTTTATCATCCCAATATTTCCTTCAAACATCAATTTTTTCTTTCAAGATTTGGCTTAATATCTTGTTGAAGGCCTCACCAGTCCCATTTTCCTAAGGATGATAGGGTGTAGTCTTGTGGTGTGCAACCATAAATTCATCCAATAATATCCATTCTGAGCATGTTTGATCAATATATTTTCCATCACTTTTGACCTAGGGTGCAAGAAGGGTTTAAGACCTACTTAGCTTCTTAACAATTATTCATAAATCTCTGCTCCTCAAACAACAAAATAATGCTGGGACAATCATTGAGTTAGGTGATCCTTCTACCAACTACCATGTAAGATAATCTATGCAAGTCCCATGACAGAATTCACGCACACCATTTCTATGCATGGCTGGGGAAATAGGACCCACAAAGTCTAGAGCCCATTTCTCAAACTTTTGTGAACTAGGAATAGGGGTCAAAGGAACTTAATTTCTTTCTTCAACATGAAAATCAAACCTAAAACTTGGATCACACCTCTATGAAAACCTACTTCACCTTCTTCAATGATCAAATTTTCAAACCTATGCTAAAAATTTCTCAACGATTCTCATTTGGACACAAAGAGCTTAAGAATAAGTCTAGTGTAGACCTAGAAAACATGTCCAACCCCTAAAACAACACTCTAAGACACTTACAAGTGTGTCAAAGTACACACTGGCATAATACATTCATCTCTATGCTCTAAAAATGTCATAAGTCACCACTACTCAAGATACCAGGGTGAACCACCATGACATACCTCAAGTTATGTCTTTTCTGGGCCTTTCATTCCTCACAGGCGCCTTGAACACGCATGCATAAAAAGACAAAAATGATCCTTCTCATCACTTTTCCAAAGGTGTGTGATGTCCAACCTGTAAGAACCTTGTAAAAACTCCAGACATGGCATCATTACATTGTCTATGCGTACTACCATGATCTGAACCACTTGATAAGTGGTCTGAGCAAGCCATCACTTTTTACTTGAGTTTTACCATGAAACATCATCAAGACCAAGCAACTCGTCTTGAGACACTACCAATCAACCTTCATGTTTCTTACTTCATTTTACATCAATGACACTTAGACAAAAATGACAATAACACATACACACTCTTTTGACATGTCAATGTGATCAGTACACAATTCCAATAGGGTCTCCCCCTTTTAAGTCATTGTCTGGAAATCCTATTGCATCTCATAGATCATCCAGATCTATGGATAGACGGGCCAACGGTGTTGCAGGGCTTAGCCCCTCTTTGAGACAGCAAAGCGAAACTGGTTTATTGCTACTTCTACTAGCAGGAACCTATGCAAGTCTCACAGATTCTGCCTTCGGGGGGTTGGGATCTCATCCCAGTAGAGTGTTCCAGGCTGCGAAGAGAAAGGAATGAAAGAGGGAGAAGAGAAAGAACAGATCCGAAGGAAGAAAAGAAATGAGTTCCAAAGCGGAAGGGTCAGAAGATCTATGCTTTGGGCTTGGTAGTAAACAGAGCCAAACCTACTTGCATAAATAAACAAAGCAATACTGATAAACAAGTGACGGAAAAGTAGATATGAATTCAACAGAATAAACACATGCAGATCTAACATAAGAAAGATCTTCTGTATAACACAACTATTTAGCACAAAGTCTGAATAATTGTATTAATTGTTATTTTCTGTTACAAGAAAGCTCAAAGTCTTTCTCTCTTCACCTCTATTTCTATCTGAAAAATGTTCACCCTTGAATACAACAAGTATTCTTGTATTTATAGAAGATGAGAGAGAGAGAAGGCAAAATGGAGCCAACCACTTATTTACAAGATATTTACAAAATATCCAAAAGTCATGTTGACTTTGACAACTTGGATGGATGACATCATCCCATGATGCAACATGGATGACGTCATCATTTGTGTCAACACATTTTTGATATTTCGAAGAGAAAGTCGGAGAATAGAGAGGAGAAGAAGAAGAAGAAGAAGAAGAAGCTATTCATCATCATCATCCTGTGGCCTAAAAGGGGTCGCCTGTTTCTGATGCTGATCAGGAGATGAGATGTGGAACTGAGCGCGGTATTCCAAGAACTTGCTGATCATCGGCCCAAATTGATCCTGTGATGGATCCTTGTGCCGTTCACTGATTGCTTCGCAAGTTTCCCGCTCATTTATGAGCTTTTCGGGGATGTTGGAATAGTCTTTACCCGCCTCGATTAGGAAACCGATGAAGTCCCTACAGGCCAGTAGGTTATTGATAGATTCGATGTCGAACGTGACTTCTGGCCCTGTCCCTTGAGAAGCTAACTCCTTGAAAATCCGGATAGTATCATCAGCTGATCTCAAGGTGAGGGAAGGAGTGAGCAACCCTGGAGTCATAGATAGAACAATTTTCTCCATTTGATGCATCGCATCCAGGGCCTCTTCCTTTACCTTGTCTATCTTTTCCAGAACGAATTCTAGCTGATCTATCCGATAGTCCAGAGTGGACATAGTTTTATTGAGGGCCCTTGGATGGCCGAAGACTCCGAACTTAACCAAATCTTCGACTGAACAGTCGAACATTTGTTGGAAGGCTTCGTGCTGGAGTCTAGCATGCTCTAATTCTTCTGATACTGGACTTGCTAATGCTTGGAGTTCCTTATTCGCCTTCTCGATGTTCAGGTATAAACTGATATACTCGGCGATTACTCTTTCGCTATCCTTGAGGATCTGACTCCTCCAAGCAGAAACAGCCATGCCCTGCTCGCCGATCTTTGAATATTCATTGATCTTTTCCTGACTGAGAAGCTCAGGAGTCTCGGCGGCAGTTGTGGGAGGTGCACTTCCCATCTTCTGTAAGGCTTGAAGCAGATATTTATTCTGCTCCTTCAGTAGCCTTTTCTCCTCTTTTGTTTCTTGAAGCTTCATGCAGAGTGCATCTACTGCGGAAAGAGCTTCCCCCTGGAGACTTTCAGAGGATGTCCCCATTGTGACTTGGGTCACTGTGAAATCTGCCGGAGACAGATCTTCTTTCTCTTTGGTGGGATCGGGGTAGGCTATTTCCATAACCCTCTCACCTGCAGCGCTCTTGGAGAAGCGTGTAACCGGCTTGTGCTTCTTTGCTCCTTTAGCCGGAATGACTGAAAAGTCCATCGGAGCGATGGGGACTTTCCTCTTTGGTTGGCTCAGCTGCTGAGAGATCCAAGCTGGTCCTATTGAAGAAGGACCAGAGACAGAGGGGGAGGCAGCAACGGTAGAAGAGGGGAAGAACGTGGAGACACGCGGCGGCGGCATTGAAAGAACAGCCGCGGAGATGTCCACGGGGGGAAGGGAAACCGCAGCTGCAGAAGACATGGGAAGGGAAGGGAGCCCGGAAATGAGGGAAGAAATGGAGGAAGACAAATCAGCGAGAGAGGAGAAGATGGACGAAGAGGCAGGGGAGAGAGTAGAAGAAGGGGGAGAGGACATAACCAAAGGAGTGGTTGTCGACATCTGAGGAAGGGGAGGAAGAGAAGAAGAAGGGATAGAAGGGACCTCTGAAGTTGTAGCGATGCCGACATCCTGGGTGGATGGGCGTATAGGACTATCCTCTGTCAATTCCTCTTAAAGAGTAATAACCTGTTCGGGCTCTGAAGGATGGAGGACTTTCAGGGGCTTCCTCCTGAACGGTGCTAGGTTCACCTTCTGCATCCTTGCCTTTCAGCTGCTTCTTTGACCTTGGAGGTGCGTTACCCAAAGGGGAAGTCGTGAAATCTACCCCGAGGTAGATTAGTCCATTCATGCGGCACCAATGCTCCGTTCTCCGCATAGTTTCTTTTACCCTCTCCTCAATTGTCTGAGGAGCCTTGCTTCTATCAATGGCCGGGAAGGGCCAATTGTCCCCATCTGTGTCATTGTACACCTTGTCTACTTCATCTTCCGAAGTTTGGAAGCCTTTGGGGACGATGGCCACTCCATACTGAATAATTTCTGCCAATGCTAAGCGGGAGTGATCCTTTCTTCTTAGCGACACCTCATGGATGACGTCGATGTAAATGTCCTCAATTTGAGGGACATGGATCGGATCAAGCTTAGCCCTTGGCAAGCAGCCCCTTGGGTCGAATGTAGGCCTTGCTGGGAAATCATGCTTTAGGTTGAGCAATTCTAGCTCAGCAAACATCTCCTTCGCCTTGTGATAGCTGGAGCATGTGTAACGGCCTACTGTGAGGGGGAAAGGAGTTCCGCCCTTCTTTCTCTTGAGGCACTTTTCATGGTATGTGACGAGCTGTCTTGATAGTTCCAATAAAATCAGCTTTGGTCCAGCATACCTTGGCAACCTGGTTGGTTCGCCCAAAAAGTTGACCGCCCTCAGATAGGTGAACGTGGGAAACTGGGTGAACAAGGCCCCCCACTTCTCCACGGCTGTCACTGTGTTCTTGGTCGTGCGGCCATGAGCTAAGTTCGGGCGCAACATGCACATGATGTGGTAGAAGAAAACATCATTGATCTTAGCGAAGTGTTGGATGCTGTTCTCCAGCTTCAGCTCTTGATAGTATTCATATATTTTGGCCTGAGGCCAAGTTCCACTTCGGTGCAGCCCTGGATAATCTCTTTCAGCTGCGGCAGCATAGACGACGTAGGAGTTCATGTGGAATACTCCTGTCGTAGCGAACTGTTGCAGTTGCTCGGATATTGTGCTGCTTATTATCTCCCCCCAGCAGAAACGCTGATCGGGCAGATTCTTATTCATTGTTTCCAGGTACCGCAGCATCCACTTATGGAAGTAGTGAGCATCTGAAAGACCGAAGACTCTGCTTAGGAAGGTGATTGTATCACTGAGTTCCTCTGAGAAATCACTCCGGTGGATAGTTTGAGGCCACCGGGTCACTACCTTCTTATTCTTGAGGTAGACCTCATTCATCAATTGCATGCACTTGTCTTCGTCGTCCTCCCAGGCCTGGATGCATTCTTGTTGGCTAACAGCCACATAGTTCCGGTGGTGAGGGATGCCAAGCATTAACTCAAAGCGACGGGCAGTAAGGTTTATAACTACCTCGCCCTTGCTATTCTCGACACATCTCGTGTCTTTGTTGAAGGATTGTGCAACAACCATCATAAACTCGTTATTCACAGCGCTGACAGGGATTCCTCCGGCAAAGTGCAGGGCACTGCCTATTAGCTTGTCCATCCATGGACTTCTTGTCACTTTTTGAGTTCTTACCCAGAATTCTTCCATGTCAATGTGACCCAATTCAGAGTCCCTGACATCCATATTACATTCTGCCTGTGATTCGGGCATTCTGACCCTTTGGTATTTATACTTCATTTCTTCTTCTGTCAGCTTAGCCTTTCCTCTTGGTTTGGCGGGTCTCTTGCTTGACGTAGACATGTGTTCTTCAAGGCTTATCTGATGATCTGCATGTAGAAGGAGCGAAACCCAATCCAGGAAAGTTGAATTAGTCATTTGATTTTCCATTGGAACGCTAGCAGAAGAAAGAATTAGAGATTTAAAGGCCCAGGGCGCAGGGCGCATGAAAAATGCAACTGGCAGGCCAAATAGATAAGGCGCACAGAAAGTGCATGTTACATTGAGGTTCGGTGCGCCCTTTGGCGCATGGGAAGATTGTGTAACATTAATAAATGGTGCGCCAAAGGAATATGGCGCGGCGCATGAAGGGTCTACACAACATTATGTTACTGCAATGGAGGATGCGCCCGCGCCTTATCTAGCTTTATACTTGCGCGAATAAAGTTTGCGTTACATGAAGGCTAGGTGCGCCTTTGGCGCATGGAAACATGATGTAGCATGGAGAAAAGGCGCGCCAAAGGTTTAAAGGAGGCGCGGGTTTTGAACATGTAACAGGGCTGATAGATGCGCCGAGGGGCGCGACTGTCTTTATTGCAACATGACGCAACAGTGCGCCATGGAAAACACTTAACCATTTAAACATTTTTCAACTCTATCTTCCACTCGAAAGGATGCTTGGTATAACAAGGTTTTATAAAGAGGATCACAGACCAAGCTAATGCAAAACCACCCCCCTTTTTCCAACAAATCCGGAAAGAGGGAGGGAGAGGAGGAAGAAAACACAAACTTGACAGGATAGGGGAGAAACAAGCCCAACATATTTCATTTTTAAAACCGACTAGCCACTAAAGAAACAGACTACGCAAGCAACAATCAGACCAGACAAAGAAATAAGCTCAAAGGAGAGAAAACACAGGCCAAGAACGTGAAAGCATTCAAAAACAAACCGGGAGAACCACCTACCTCGAATATATATTGAAAATTTGTGGCGAGTGGGTCCACAGAGCAATGACAGCGACAGAGCAGAGCTGACAAATCCAGAGCGATCACGTGCTTGTCAAAATGGAATGAAAATGACATGGCGGGCACTGGTATTTATAGAAAAACTTTGTCATTAATGCGCCAACCACTTATGAAATGGCGCATGAAAACTCCTGTCGACAGAGAAAAGCGTGCGCCCTTTGGCGCATGGAAGTAATTGATGACAGGAGAATGGATGCGCCTTTGGCGCACCAAATGAGTTGTCGACACGAATCTATGTGCGCCCTTTGGCGCACCAAAACTTGGTGTAACATAGATATTACGTGCGCCCTTTGGCGCACCAAAAACTTACTCAACATCCTTTGGCGCACCGAAAGACGTGACAACATGGAAAACCATGCGCCAAAGGCTTTTAAGGGGCGCATCAAAAACTGATGTTGCAAGGAAAAACCATGCGCCCAGCCAAAAAAGGCTCAAAAAAGACTAAGTTCAAAAACTGAATTTCCCGGGAAGGGATTTTACAATATTTCGAACGCGAAGGATCCTCAACGAGGGGTCCAAACAAAATTTTCGGTATGGTTATCGGTAAAATTGCCCTTGTCAATTTTACAGGATAACAGCTGGCTCTTTCTGGGGACTATCCTCGAGCAAACTCGGGGGTAGAGAATCCCAGATCACATGTGCCTATCCATTGGGTACGGAGTCAAAAACAAGGGGGACCGGAGGGAGAACAAAGGAAACACACAAAAACCGAAAGCAAACACACGACTAAAGCAAACACACAACTAAAATAAACTGTACAAAGAAGAGAGCAAGCTCTACTTCCTGAAGATCTTGAGATGTTGCCCGCTATAGGGAAGCGGGAGTTCAGCTCCATCCAGATATGAGAGATAGAAACTATTCTCTCCATTGAGTTGCTTGATTTTGAAGGGCCCTCTCCATAGGGAATCAAATTTTCCGTGCATACCCTTTGGCTCTCTTCGCTTGTCCCAGAGAAGGACGAGATCTCCTACTTCAAAATTCCTCTGCTTGGCCTTCTTGTCGAAAAGCTTCTTCACTTGATTCTGATGTTCAGTGATCCTGTCGACCACCCTTACTCTCTTTTCTTCAAGTTCCGCAAGGTACATGATTCTCTTTTCTAGAGAACTCTGAAAAGTTTCATCTTCAATTACTCGTGCCAGGCGTAGAGCAGGAAGTTCAGCGGAAACGGGAAGTTCGGCATCAGTGCCATATAACACTTGAAAAGGTGACATGCCGAGAGACCTCTTGGGAGTAATACGGTCCGCCCACAAAGCGTCGTACAAAGACTTGTGCCACATCCGCTGATTCTCATCTACTAATTTCCGTATGATGGTCACCAAGTTCTTATTACTGGATTCTGCCTGACCATTTCCCTGAGGATAATAATCTGAGGCATGTGCTAAAGTTATCCCATATTCATAGCAAAAACTAATAACTTCCCGGGAAGAGAAGTTAGAAGCATTATCAGCAACGATTTTATTTGGAATGCCAAACCTGACAATGATATTTTCTTTGATAAAACTGCAAACCACCTCAGAAGTGGCATGCTTGACAGGTATGGCTTCCACCCACTTGGTGAAGTAATCCGTTGCTGTAAGGACATAGCTATGTCCGGCACTCGATTGAGGATTGAGTGCACCAATAAAATCAATTCCCCATTGCCTGAATGGTTCATTGATAATGACCGGCCTTAGGGGGAGGGCAGCCAACTTGGGCTTGCCGACGAACTGTTGACAGGGTTCACACTTTGCCACCCAGGTAGCCGCATCTTGAAAGAGCGTTGGCCAATAATACCTGGCTCGGATGATTTTGTGTGCTGTCACGGAAGAAGAAAAATGGCCTCCACAGGCCGAGTTGTGAAAACTTTCCAGCAGTTTTACTTGCTGGGGCTTGTCAACACATCGCAGGAAAACACCGTCTATCCCGCGCTTGTATAAACCTTCATCCCAGATGACATATTTAGCTGCCCTGAGCTTTACAGTACGCTTCTCCTTTGTAGTCAGGTGCGCTGGGCATTCGCCGTAGGTAAGAAAGAAAGCGATGTCGGAGTACCATTCGTCACTAGTTGCCACAAATAAAACCAGAGGCAGAGAATCAGGCCCTTCTAGAGGGGTTTGCTCTTCATTGGTACAACCCTCTTTCCCTTTAGGGTTCTCTGAATCTTCATTTTCAGCCATTAGCTGACACAGGCCTTTGCCCCTCACCAGCTTGGTGGGTTTAATATCCAGGTCATATTCCTGGACCTTTGCGATCCAATTTCCCCTCAAACTTCCTAACTCTTGCTGAGTTAGAATGGATTTCACCGCGGCGTCAGGAACCAGCACCACCGTATGCGAGTTCAGAATGTAATACCTGAAATTCTTCACTGCTTTGACAACGGCAAAGGCATGCTTTTCCAATTGAGTCATCTTCAACTCGTGAGGCTTGAGGGGAGAACTCATGAATGCAATCGGGGATTCAATATCCTCTGAATTCTTTTGCATTAAGATTGCAGACACAGTATGCTCTGATGCGTAGCTATACATGATGAAGTCTTTAGAGAAGTCGGGACATACCAGGACCGGTGCATGAGCAACAGAAGCTTTTATTTCTTCGAATGACTTTTTCCCTTCCTCATTCCATCTGAAAGTTGGTGATCCTTTCATCATGTTCAGTATGTGGCGAGTCTTTTCGGCAAAGTCAGGAACAAAACGCCTAAGAAAGTTCACCTTCCCGAAGAAAGAATGAACACCAGTCTTGCTTGTGGGCAGAGTAAGGCTCTGAATGGCCTTAACCCTTTCAATGTCTATCTTCGTCCCTTCTTTGCTAACCACATGTCCTAGCAACTTCCCTTCAGTAACCCCAAAAACAGACTTTTTGGGATTTAGGGAAATCCCATGCTCTCGGCACCTGGCCAGTACTTGCTCCAAGTGATCACAATGATCACTTCGCTGTTTAGAGAACACGGTTAAGTCATCTAGATAAACTACAATGACTTTTCCCATCATACCTTTAAATGCAAAGTCCATGGCCCGTTGAAAAGTAGCACCTGCATTAGTTAGGCCGAAAGGCATCCTGCTGTAGGCAAATGTACCCCAGGGAGTAGTGAATGCTGTTTTGAATTGATCTTCAGGCGAGACTTCAATCTGATTGTAGCCTGAAAAACCGTCAAGCATAGACAGCATTTCTGATCCAGTTACTGCTTGCAGAACTTGGTCCATTATCGGGAGAGGGTAGTTATCTTTCAGTGACGCTTGATTCAAGTTTCGGAAGTCTACGCAGATGCGTATCTCTCCGTTTTTCTTGCGCACTGGCACAATATTCGCCACCCAAGTACTGTGATGGATAGGGAAAATGATTCTCGCATCCAGCATTTTCTGAATTTCGGCTTGAATGGTGCCCGAAATCTTGGGATTATAGTGCCTTTGCTTCTGACGGAAGGCTTTGGCATCTTCTTTCAGCGGTATATCATGCTGAACGTCCTTTGGTTTAAAAGACTTTAGATCGGCATAGGACCATGCCAATACATCCATATATTTTTTTAGCAACTTGACAAATTTCCGCTTCTCTTCAGGCGTGCAACATTTGCCAATGTTTACAAATTGCGGATGTGCTTCAGAACCTATATTGACTGATTCCGTCTCTGGGGACGAATCAGGATCATTTTGCTTCTTCTTTTTTATAAAACGGTCGTGCCTGTCAAACAAGCGTTCCAGAGAAACTAGGCCTTTTGGAATCTTATTACCCTTGAGCTGACATATGCCATCGTTCTCCCCTGACTCATGGTTTTGACCGTTGATTGATTCGCGGCATGGAGAGGTGGATCCTTCAAAATACAACTCATCAAAATTTTCTGATTTTTCTAGAAAGGCAATGAGGTGATTATCATTATTGAATACCTGCCAATGCTGAGAGTTGTCTGGCACGCTCGGGCGGAAAACCACTTCAATGGTGTATTTGTTCGTTTTCAAACCCGGGTGCGGGAGCATAAGAGATGCCGAAACGGCCAATGAATCGGCCATATCATTTTGAGCTCTTGGAATTGCTCCTATTGAAAAGGCATCGAATTCTTCGATGCTGTCCCACACTGCATTACGGTAGTGCCTGAGCCTCTCATTTTTCACTTGGTAAATTCTCTTGACTTGATTTACAACTAGCTCAGCATCACCTTGGACTTTCAGATTTTTTATTCCTCTTTCCTTTGCAGCTTGCATACCGAGCAATAGAGATTCATACTCAGCGGTATTATTAGTGTTGAAAAACTGCAACTTGAAAGAAAGAGGAATTACCTCCTCTTTGGGAGATATCAGTACAACTCCAGCGCCACATCCACTAGTCGCGCAACTGCCATCAAACTGCAGGGTCCAGACCTCATTAAGATCCTTTTCTTGAACAAAAACACCCTTTGTACCCGTCTCGGTAGACAAAAAGTAGTTCCCCATCCCTGATGATTCAAAAAGGATTTGGGCTTTGGGATCTTCAGAGCTAGTAACTAAGTACTTCTTTTGCGATTCTGGTTCTAAAGTTTGCATCACACCTTTGACGGGTATTCTAGCTTTAGACCAGTCCATGTGAATTTCTCCACCAACTTCGCTGCAGAAACTCCTTCCCAGCAAAATTCCATAGGCTGCTGGAATGTCAGCAACGAGGACGGTCATTTTTACCCTCTTTTCGGGAAAGGCCGCAAACGCAAATTGTGCGTCTTTGATTTGACCAATCAATGGCACTTGTTTGGTCTCCAATGAATAACATCTGCCGAAAGGTTTGGTAAGAGTGAGGCCCAAAGCATGGGCGACTTTCGCCGGCATGACGTTATCGGAAGCTCCGGAATCAATTATACAGTTGCTCAACTTATGGCCATTGATTAGGAGGGAGAGATAGAAAGGTTCTATCTTGCCTGATGCAGATGTTGAGGCAACATTTATGTGGGATTCAGGAGGAGTGGAAAGGATTCCTTTTGGGGAAACCTGTTTAGATACAACAGCTTGACTCTGGATGTATTTGGTTAATCTCACAAGCTGTTCGGGATTTGACTGAAGATACTCAGCTTCAGACATCTGGATCTTGGTCTTTTTTGCATGATCTATAATATCAAACGCGGCCAAGGGTTGCGTTGGTGAAGGAATGAGTCCTTCACTTCGCGATGGTGGAACAGAGTTACTGATCTTGATAGGAACATGAGAGGGCTGACTCGGAGGAGAGATAGGTGGAAAAGACTTCTTTGCAAAAGATTTAACAGGGAGTTGAGTGGGAAGAGGATTACCTCTTTTAACAATGGTTGGAGGCGCGTTTGACACGGCCTTCTCTTTCTGCGTATGGGCAGCAACTTCTGCTTCTTTTCCTTGCGAGCGGGTAAAAACAGCGTAGGATTGTCCGCTTGCATAGCCTTGAGTACTCTCTTCTTCATCAGATTCGTCCTCGTCAAATTCCATGTATCCAATAGTAGAGTCGCCAGTCGGTTCACCGACATCTTGATCATCTTCGCCTTGGAGCGAAGGTTCTTCATAGTACTGTTCTTCCTCTTCAATTTCGGCCAAAGCATTGACCCGAGGAGCTTCAAGCGCCAACCGTGGAGCAGTTGCAGGTAGACGCGATCTTTGTGAAACATTGTTGGGAACAAAACTCCTTCGTGGAACATCCCGGTATGAGGAACTAGGAGCCTGGGCCAACTGCTTCTTTAACGCGAGCAGATCATTCGCCATCTTTTGGAATGCCGGATCAGATGAAGTGGTAGGCGAGGGATCCGAAGATTTGGACTTGGATGATTCCTTTTTTAACTCGCCAGATATTATCAAGTTGTCTTCTATCCGAATGGCAGCAGCCTGAGCGAGAGGTAGAGTAGCTAATCGCTCTTGAAGGAGCAAAAAGCTGACTTTTGAGCTCATAGCGTTCACGAAGAAACATTTCTGATTCTCCGGTGTTGGAAGCATGGTAGTAGGGACGCGGTTGATCAACGCATTGAACCGGGCGACGAAATCGCGCATGGTCTCATTGGCCTCCTTTTTCAGGTGCGTGATCCGTGATAACAACGCAAATGCATCCTCTGAAGGCTTGTATCTGTCTTCAAAAGCTTCCCGCAAGGTTGCCCAACTGGTGATAGATGCGGCCGGCAAATGCTGAAACCATTCGGCTGCGGGCCCTTGTAGAGTTTCCAGAAAAAGGCGAACCGACACATCTTCGTGAGTCACGTCCAAAATACTGCATGACATAATGAAAGCAGATATGTGGGAATCCGTGCTTTGATTTCCGCTCCCGTCGAATTTAGGAAAATTCTTTCGGTTTCCGTGAGGGAGCGCGTGAACTGGATGTGGCAGTGCGAGAGGGCCCATAGCATTTCCCCATGGTACCGCCATTTGGAAGGCTGGAAAAAGCACACGAGCTGGGAGGGTGGTTCCACTGAGCAGCAAGGCACTACAAAGGGATGTAGATGCTCCTTGTAACAGACTTTTTCTTCGTGGAGGTGAGACACTCCTGGATGACCGGCTAGCCGAGCTTAACGCTGAAAAATGTGCCGGTGTTACGCTGAAATTGTGCCTTTGAAGCAGATCGAAAGTAGGATCAACTTCTCCACGGGCTCTCCTGCTGCGCGTAAAGGGTTCACTTGCCAGCGTACCTTCCAGATCTGCAATGTTATAGCGCAGATTTAAACTTTATTTTTGGGTGTACTTGCTGATTTTCTGGTTTTTCTGGCAAAAACCAGCAGCATGCACTTTTCTGAATATTTAAAAACTATCCTCCTCGAAAAACCGATTGCGGTTAATGACAATGAACAGCGAGGATAAGATGGCAGGGAAGAATAGTAGGCTGATTTTCTGATCTGGTCTTTACTTTTCAGAGGGTTTAAAACATTTCAGAAAATAGTTAAAAACTCAGATCTACGGAGAACTGCAAATTTTTGTAAAAACTCAGCGAACTAAAGATCTGTAACTAGGCCCGATCTATGGATCCCAGAAGAAAATTTTTCAATTTTGAACACTTTTGCAAATTTTTGGATTTTAAACAAAAAGTGTAGATTTGCAAACAGGCAGTGATTTTCTCATATTTTTCTAATTTTATATTATACCACCACCATAGATCTGACAGATCTATCTGTTTCTGTTGGCGAAATCTGTTAGAAAATCCGTTCCCCAGCGGAGTCGCCAAAAACTGTTGGTCCGAAAATCTGTCACGTGGACAGATCTATGGATAGACGGGCCAACGGTGTGCAGGGCTTAGCCCCTCTTTGAGACAGCAAAGCGAAACTGGTTTATTGCTACTTCTACTAGCAGGAACCTATGCAAGTCTCACAGATTCTGCCTTCGGGGGGTTGGGATCTCATCCCAGTAGAGTGTTCCAGGCTGCGAAGAGAAAGGAATGAAAGAGGGAGAAGAGAAAGAACAGATCCGAAGGAAGAAAAGAAATGAGTTCCAAAGCGGAAGGGTCAGAAGATCTATGCTTTGGGCTTGGTAGTAAACAGAGCCAAACCTACTTGCATAAATAAACAAAGCAATACTGATAAACAAGTGACGGAAAAGTAGATATGAATTCAACAGAATAAACACATGCAGATCTAACATAAGAAAGATCTTCTGTATAACACAACTATTTAGCACAAAGTCTGAATAATTGTATTAATTGTTATTTTCTGTTACAAGAAAGCTCAAAGTCTTTCTCTCTTCACCTCTATTTCTATCTGAAAAATGTTCACCCCTTGAATACAACAAGTATTCTTGTATTTATAGAAGATGAGAGAGAGAGAAGGCAAAATGGAGCCAACCACTTATTTACAAGATATTTACAAAATATCCAAAAGTCATGTTGACTTTGACAACTTGGATGGATGACATCATCCCATGATGCAACATGGATGATGTCATCATTTGTGTCAACACATTTTTGATATTTCGAAGAGAAAGTCGGAGAATAGTGAGAAGAAGAAGAAGAAGAAGAAGAAGAAGCTACTCATCATCATCGTCCTGCGGCCGAAAAGGGGTCGCCTGCTTCTGATGCTGATCAGGAGATGAGATGTGGAACTGGGCGCGGTATTCCAGGAACTTGCTGATCATCGGCCCAAATTGATCCTGTGATGGATCCTTGTGCCGCTCACTGATCGCCTCGCAAGTTTCCCGCTCATTCATGAGCTTTTCGGGGATGTTGGAATAGTCTTTACCCGCCTCGATTAGGAAACCGATGAAGTCCCTACAGGCCAGTAGGTTGTTGATAGATTCGATGTCGAACGTGACTTCTGGCCCTGTCCCTTGAGAAGCTATCTCCTTGAAAATCCGGATAGTGTCATCAGCTGATCTCAAGGTAAGGGAAGGAGTGAGCAACCCTGGAGTCATAGATAAAACAATTTTCTCCATTTGATGCATCGCATCCAGGGCCTCTTCCTTTACCTTGTCTATCTTTTCCAGAACGAATTCTAGCTGATCTATCAGATAGTCCAAAGTGGACATAGTTTTGTTGAGGGCCCTTGGGTGGCCGAAGACTCCGAACTTAACCAGATCTTCGACTGAACAGTCGAACATTTGTTGGAAGGCTTCGTGCTGGAGTCTAGCATGTTCTAATTCTTCTGATACTGGACTTGCTAATGCTTGGAGTTCCTTATTCGCCTTCTCGATGTTCAGGTATAAACTGATATACTCGGCGATCACCTTTTCACTATCTTTGAGGATCTGACTCCTCCAAGCAGAAACAGCCATGCCCTGCTCGCCGATCTTTGAATATTCATTGATCTTCTCCTGACTGAGAAGCTCAGGAGTCTCGGCGGCAGTTGTGGGAGGTGCACTTCCCATCTTCTGTAAGGCTTGAAGCAGGTATTTATTCTGCTCCTTCAGTAGCCTCTTTTCTTCCTTTGTTTCTTGAAGCTTTTCGCAGAGTGCATCAACTGCGGAAAGAGCTTCCCCCTGGAGACTTTCTGAGGATGTCCCCATTGTGACTTGGGTCACTGTGAAATCTGCCGGAGACAGATCTTCTTTCTCTTTGGTGGGATCGGGGTAGGCTATTTCCATAACCCTCTCACCTGCAGCGCTCTTGGAGAAGCGTGTAACCGGCTTGTGCTTCTTTGCTCCTTTAGCCGGAATGACTGAAAAGTCCATCGGAGCGATGGGGACTTTCCTCTTTGGTTGGCTCAGCTGCTGAGAGATCCAAGCTGGTCCTATTGAAGAAGGACCAGAGACAGAGGGGGAGGCAGCAACGGTAGAAGAGGGGAAGAACGTGGAGACACGCGGCGGCGGCATTGAAAGAACAGCCGCGGACATGCCCACGGGAGGAAGGGAAACCGCAACAGCAGAAGAGATAGGAAGGGAAGGGAGCTCGGAGATGAGGGAAGAAATGGAGGAAGACAAATCAGCGAGAGAGGAGAAGATGGACGAAGAGGCAGGGGAGAGAGTAGAAGAAGGGGGAGAGGACACAACCAAAGGAGTGGTTGTCGACATCTGAGGAAGGGAAGGAAGAGAAGAAGAAGGGATAGAAGGGACCTCTGAAGTTGTAGCGATGCCGACATCCTGGGTGGATGGGCGTATAGGACTATCCTCTGTCAATTCTTCTTCAAGAGTAATAACCTGTTCGGGCTCCGAGGATGGAGGACTTTCAGGGGCTTCCTCCTGAACGGTGCTAGGCTCACCTTCCGCAGCTTTGCCTTTTAGCTGCTTCTTTGACCTTGGAGGTGCATTACCCAAAGGAGAAGTTGTAAAATCTACACCGAGGTAGATTAGTCCGTTCATGCGGCACCAATGCTCCGTTCTCCGCATAGTTTCTTTTACCCTCTCCTCAATTGTTTGAGGAGCCTTGCTTCTGTCAATGTCCGGGAAGGGCCAATCATCCCCTTCTGTGTCATTGTACACTTTGTCTACTTCGTCTTCCGTGGTTTGGAAGCCTTTTGGGACAATGGCCACTCCGTATTGGATGATTTCTGTTAATGCCAAGCGAGAGTGATCCTTTCTTCTGAGTTCTACCTCATGGAGAACGTCAATGTAGATATCCTCAATCTGAGGGACATGAATCGGATCAAGCTTAGCCCTTGGTAGACAGCCCCTAGGGTCGAATGTAGGCCTTGCTGGGAAATCATGCTTTAGGTTGAGCAATTCTAGCTCAGCAAACATCTCCTTCGCCTTGTGATAGCTGGAGCATGTGTAACGGCCTACTGTGAGGGGGAAAGGAGTTCCGCCCTTCTTTCTCTTGAGGCACTTTTCATGGTATGTGACGAGCTTTCTTGATAGTTCCAATAAAATCAGCTTTGGTCCAGCATACCTTGGTAGCCTGGTTGGTTCTCCCAAAAAGTTGACAGCCCTTAGATAGGTGAACGTGGGAAATTGGGTGAACAGGGCCCCCCATTTCTCTGTGACTGTCACTATGTTTTTGGTTGTCCGGCTATGAGTCAAGTTCGGGCGCAACATGCACATGATGTGGTAGAAGAAAACATCATTGATCTTAGCGAAGTGTTGGATGCTGTTCTCCAGCTTCAGCTCTTGATAGTATTCATATATTTTGGCTTGAGGCCAAGTTCCACTTCGGTGCAGCCCTGGATAATCTCTTTCAGCTGCGGCAGCATAGACGACGTAGGAGTTCATGTGGAATACTCCTGTCGTAGCGAACTGTTGCAGTTGCTCGGATATTGTGCTGCTTATTATCTCCCCCCAGCAGAAACGCTGATCGGGCAGATTCTTATTCATTGTTTCCAGGTACCGCAGCATCCACTTATGGAAGTAGTGAGCATCTGAAAGACCGAAGACTCTGCTTAGGAAGGTGATTGTATCACTGAGTTCCTCTGAGAAATCACTCCGGTGGATAGTTTGAGGCCACCGGGTCACTACCTTCTTATTCTTGAGGTAGACCTCATTCATCAATTGCATGCACTTGTCTTCGTCGTCCTCCCAGGCCTGGATGCATTCTTGTTGGCTAACAGCCACATAGTTCCGGTGGTGAGGGATGCCAAGCATTAACTCAAAGCGACGGGCAGTAAGGTTTATAACTACCTCGCCCTTGCTATTCTCGACACATCTCGTGTCTTTGTTGAAGGATTGTGCAACAACCATCATAAACTCGTTATTCACAGCGCTGACAGGGATTCCTCCGGCAAAGTGCAGGGCACTGCCTATTAGCTTGTCCATCCATGGACTTCTTGTCACTTTTTGAGTTCTTACCCAGAATTCTTCCATGTCAATGTGACCCAATTCAGAGTCCCTGACATCCATATTACATTCTGCCTGTGATTCGGGCATTCTGACCCTTTGGTATTTATACTTCATTTCTTCTTCTGTCAGCTTAGCCTTTCCTCTTGGTTTGGCGGGTCTCTTGCTTGACGTAGACATGTGTTCTTCAAGGCTTATCTGATGATCTGCATGTAGAAGGAGCGAAACCCAGTCCAGGAAAGTTGAATTAGTCATTTGATTTTCCATTGGAACGCTAGCAGAAGAAAGAATTAGAGATTTAAAGGCCCAGGGCGCAGGGCGCATGAAAAATGCAACTGGCAGGCCAAATAGATAAGGCGCACAGGAAATGCATGTTGCAGAGGTTAAGTTGGCGCCAAAAGCGCATGGCGCATGGATGAAGTAGGTTGCATTTTATAACAGGGCGCACAGGAAATGCGTGTTACATTGGGGTTCGATGCGCCCTATGGCGCATGGAAAGATTGTGTAACATGGACGAATGATGCGCCAAAGGAATATAGCGCGGCGCATGGAGGGTTTACACAACATCATGTTACTGCATCGGAGGGTGCGCCAGCGCCTATGTAATCTTTATACTTGCGCGAATAAAGTTTGCGTTACATGAAGGCTAGGTGCGCCTTTGGCGCATGGAAACATGATGTAGCATGGAGAAAAGGCGCGCCAAAGGTTTAAAGGAGGCGCGGGTTTTGAACATGTAACAGGGCTGATAGATGCGCCGAGGGGCGCGACTGTCTTTATTGCAACATGACGCAACAGTGCGCCATGGAAAACACTTAACCATTTAAACATTTTTCAACTCTATCTTCCACTCGAAAGGATGCTTGGTATAACAAGGTTTTATAAAGAGGATCACAGACCAAGCTAATGCAAAACCACCCCCCTTTTTCCAACAAATCCGGAAAGAGGGAGGGAGAGGAGGAAGAAAACACAAACTTGACAGGATAGGGGAGAAACAAGCCCAACATATTTCATTTTTAAAACCGACTAGCCACTAAAGAAACAGACTACGCAAGCAACAATCAGACCAGACAAAGAAATAAGCTCAAAGGAGAGAAAACACAGGCCAAGAACGTGAAAGCATTCAAAAACAAACCGGGAGAACCACCTACCTCGAATATATATTGAAAATTTGTGGCGAGTGGGTCCACAGAGCAATGACAGCGACAGAGCAGAGCTGACAAATCCAGAGCGATCACGTGCTTGGCGAAATGGAATGAAAATGACATGGCGGGCACTGGTATTTATAGAAAAACTTTGTCATTAATGCGCCAACCACTTATGAAATGGCGCACGAAAACTCCTGTCGACAGAGAAAAGCGTGCGCCCTTTGGCGCATGGAAGAAATTGATGACAGGAGAATGGATGCGCCCTTTGGCGCACCAAATGAGTTGTCGACACGAATCTATGTGCGCCCTTTGGCGCACCAAAACTTGGTGTAACATAGATATTACGTGCGCCCTTTGGCGCACCAAAAACTTACTCAACATCCTTTGGCGCACCGAAAGACGCGCTAACATGGAAAACCATGCGCCAAAGGCTTTTAAGGGGGCGCATCAAAAATTGATGTTGCAAGGAAAAACCATGCGCCTAGCCAAAAAAGGCTCAAAAAGACTAAGTTCAAAAACTGAATTTCCCGGGAAGGGATTTTACAACATTTCGAACGCGAAGGATCCTCAACGAGGGGTCCAAACAAAATTTTCGGTATGGTTATCGGTAAAATTGCCCTTGTCAATTTTACAGGATACTTAACAAGTCTATACACCGTCCAATCATCCAAATAAACCTGTAAGAAGTTGTGAAAAAAATCCTGGAATGCTTGAACAACTATGTGCAAAAATACAGCTGGCACATTCTTTAAACCAAAGGGCATCACAGTATATGCAAAAATTCCCCATGCAATGGTGAAAGTCATTTTCTCTTGATCCTCCTGTGTAATTTGAACCTGATGATAACTAGAGAATCCATCTGTAAAAGAGTAAATTTTTCATCCTGCAACGCCTTCTAATATTTCTTCTGTGAAAGGCGTAGGAAAAGGATAAATCACACATGCCGCATTCAACTCCCTATAATCCACACAAATCCTAATCCATCCATATTTATTTATACTGATTACCATGGGAATAACCCACTCTGATTCTTCTAGGGTCTTAATGATGCCATATTTCAACATTTTATCAATTTATTCCTTAACTTTTACGCGCAAGTTTGGGTTCATCCTGTAATGTTTCTTCCTAACTGGGTGCACACCTTACTTTAGCTTAATCTTCATCTCTCCTAATGAATCATGCACTCTTTTTAATTCATGGTATCCCCTAAGAAATAATTCCTGAAAATCTCATAGTAACTCAATTATCTTTGCCACTTCAGAATCAAACCAATAATCCCCAATTATCACCTCTTTAGGTTCAGCATCTGTGCCAATGTTTACTTTCTTGGTCTTCATAGGTTCATGATAGGCATGCACATTATTATCCACATTTTCCAAAACCTCACATATACCTGCTAAATGATCTATATCCAAATGTTCTACTTCTTCATCATCCACTATGTAGACCATTTTTCCTTTTTCTTTCTCAAAACAAGCACGCTTAAGTAGTGTGGCATCTATCTCATCTATTTCATCAAAACATGCTCCTGAGTCCACCCCACCAAATAACTCCTGAATGAGTTCTTCAGCCTTTACACTATCTCCCATAGTTAGGCTATTTATAACCCTTATTACCTCTTCCATCGGTGGTTTGGTAGAGAAGTAGTCAAAAATACGGATCATTCCTGCAATCAAACCCTACCAATTTCAATTCTCCCTATGCAATTCCACATAAACACACCAAGTGCGTGTGCAGCCTTGTAAAGTGGAATAAATTTTGTGCACCCATGGTGAAGGTGGTAAAGCATCCTACCCCTTTGTCCAGAGTCTCTCACACTACTAAATGTGGTGCTGAATAGATTAATTACCATTATATATGCATATTTGAGTAGGCGCATTGCTCTTGAAGAACCGAGTAGTTATAGAAATTCATAATTCATTCCATTCTATAAGATTATTCATGTGAACCATCCACCACCGTGATGTTTTCCTGAGCAAGGTATATACTAAATTTTTTCATCTTTTAGCTTGATTTGTCCACTTCTCCTCCATGGCATACAAGAATACCATACGGTCTCCTTATCCAATGTACTAAGGTACAGAGTTGTTACCTATCTTCCTAATACAATGAGGTTTTCTTCTCCACAAAAATGTGCTTCTTCCCTGATTTCTCTTTTATACATTGTATTTCACCCCAAAAAATTTTGAGTACCTCCATGGTCTCCTGATAAACCTCCTTCTGATGAGAAAGATCTGGGTACCTTGCATGTAAAACTTCCTCCTTAGTGATGGTAGGCTTATTCTGTAACATTTCTTTGGTGCGCGCAGCTTCAGCACGGGTAGTAATCTTCACAGGTAATAATACCTCAGGTTCCAGTGCCAACTTTGGCATCCACTAATTTTCCATAGCACGTTGTATTCTAACCATCCCCATGCCCTTGTTCTCCTATTTATGTTTCTTGCTAAGATGCTCATAGTTATGATTCTTCCCAAAAACTGAACAAGTAATATTCTGAGGACATTCCACAACCCATTGTATTCTAACCATCCCCATGCCCTTGTTCTCTTATTTATATTTCTTTATAAGATGCTCATACAAGTACGAACATTCCTCATAGTTATGATTCTTCCCAAACACTAAACAAGTAATATTCTGAGGACATTCGCACTTGTAGTGGTCAGGAGATCCACATGTAAAACACGTTCCATGAAGGAACTCACCTTGTTCACCACCACAGCCTCGGCCCCCGAATCCACCATGGTATCCTCAACCTCTTCCATGACCTCCTTCAAAGTTCCCCTCATTCCAATCATAGTGTGCTAGAGTGTGATCATGTACATGGTGCTCACTTTTACCTTTATAGTTATCTAATACTCCTGTCTATCACACACCAATGTCTATGGCATCATGGATTTGACCAATCAACTTGTAGTCTATTTTATTGTGAGTCATGGACTGGAAAATATTACAATAGCAAGATACATTCTTTCTTATAGTGTGTTGTAATAATGGTTAGCGGTTGGCATCATGGTCCAAATGACATAATGAATGCACTAACTTGCGAGGACAACTATCCTTAGTATGTCTTCTACTTCACAATTTATACACCAAATCCCAAATCACATCTCATGTTCTGAATTTGTCGATAGTTTCTCCAACTTCTTTTCCATAGCTGTAATATGTGCTTCCAGGAATGGGCTCACTCCAATGTCTATACTTCTGACTACCTCAACGTGTAAAGCTACTTCAAGTGCTTCGCGCGGGTCCGTATATGTTTTATGTGACAGCACCCTTCTAAAAGGTGTGATCAAACCCCCAACGAACCACTGTGCATGTTGACTTACATGAATATCATAAGAAATTTTAGACAACAATGTTTTGAAATGGACATCATATTCCTAAACACTCTCAGTAGTGCCCTGCTTAATATCCTTGAGCGTGCTTATCCTCTTCTACTCAAACTCAGGGATATAGAAATCCTTAAGGAAAGCATTCTGCAATGTTGCATAATCTATGTAAGTCTAATCAGGGTCAAATTTCATGTACCAACTGTGTGTACATCCCTGCAACGTAGTTACAAAGTAACTTTCCTTGCATTCAGAATTCATGATTCCTTTTGCATGCCACATTATCTCACACATGTGCACATGTTCAGCAGCATCTTTTATGCCACTATACTCTGGAAGACGAAGTGACATCTCAATGTAAATATTCTAGGGTTGGTGACATCCTTGCCCACCTGATCCAGAACCTCATGTGTTACCTCTGCCTCCAGAACCACTAGATCCACTAGAAATAGAGCCACCTATACCCCCTAATCCTCCACATGTAGCTGGAAGCAGACCAGTGGATGTACTACCATGTGTCCCAACAGTGGTACTAAACTGAACTACTACAGTCTGCGAGGTGGTACTAATCCCAGAGTGAGTCCAAAATTCTACACGTTTGAGTTATGTGTTGATGATGTGCCTAAAAAGGAACCTCCAAACAATAAAGAATACATTTTTCCTACCACAGATGTAATTTCTATGTGACTTACTCCTACTTTCCTACTACCCAAACTATTTTGCTAACTATTGGTTGTACTAGATACTGAAAAACCAAGTGCAAGGGCTAGGTTTCCAGGTAGATTCAGATGCGCACGCATGGCGCATGTCATCTTTGCTGGCATACTCCCATGTGAGGTTAAGGAGGGTTCCCTGTCATTCTTTCCCAAATGGGGTAGTTCCATATTCTCTAGCTCCACACCTCCTACATGAGCTCCAAATCCTTCACGAGTCATCTCTCTCCTTAACGTCTTCTCTGCAATATCATGTTTCTTCTCTATGTCCCTCTCCCTCATTGTACTTAAGACACCTTTCTTCTCTCTGCATGTTTGTCTCTAGGTATTCCATCCTTCACCAAACCTTTTCCTCCTCCCCCCCACGATGGGGTTTAGCTAGCCATTGGTTTTTCTTCCAATTTCGAGGTTACCATCAAGAGTTTGATCTCCAGTGGAATGCCTTGCAAATAAGTTCCCTTGGGATAATGTAAAAACTAGAACTTAGCTACCTCTGGGAAAGAATAAGTGGAAATTGAGTACTCCAAAATATAGCTATTCAAAACACCACATAACCAAGTATCCACAGGGCGCGTCCAGATTAGATCAACATCATAAAGGGTCTGAAATTCTTCCTACATCTAGACAAGTGTGTGATACCTTCAATTCCTTTTAGATGGATCAGCAACCATCCACTCATACATTTCTACTGGAAATATAGAAAAAAATCTCTCATACAAACAGTCATACAGATTCTGATCCACCCATGCACGTACGTCAAACTCAGATCAAGTATTGAACCTCCATGTTTACTCTTCTTCTAGATCTTTTATCCACTCCTCAACACTTGTTAGGGTCAACTGGTACATCTTCATCACAAACCATCCTGAAAACAACTAAAAAAGAGGTCCCGGGAATGGAACCAATGATGTAGCCTAGAATCCACTATGAAAACCTAGGTGTGCTAACACATCGCCCAACTTGAGTTGAGTGCTCACTCAAAGTGCGCAAAGGTACCAGGCCCATCTTTAGAGTTTCTTGTGTAGGATTACATTTTGATGAAGATGGAACATATACAGATCCATAAATACACATAAACATTCCACAGTTCATAACCAAATCTAGATCTTATAGAATCATGAATTAAATAATAACTATGATAATATTAACCATACAAGAACTAGTTACAGTCATGTTTAACACCATTATCCATCCAATATACTCCATTGTATTAAACAATGTAAAACATAGAGGCCTCTTACAAAATATCACCATAAGTTATGTGTGCATCAAATTCAGCAGCATAACTCTACAATAACTCAGTCTCTCACACACACCCTAAAATACACAGCTCAATACATATTTATAGGGGTGGGGCCTTTCCCTTCACCGCTTACGCACTTCTTAAAATAGGTCGCATGCTGAAAATAGCCATGCGCCTTTACAATAACATGTATACATGCAAGTGGACTAATAATAGACATCCTACAGTTAACCGGAAGTAGTAATCCTATTATTATCTCAAACTCATGCGTGGCACTTATCATCCGATCATTCCCAAAATAGCATTTGTGTTTCATGCAAGTCTCCATCCTGATATGTGCTCTTCATGCTAACTCCAAAATTATCCAATGTCCATAAAAATGGCTAAGTCTTGAGCTAAAATTGTTATAGCGTGCATTTCCTTTCCTATCCTTCTGCACCTTCAAATATGTCTTGTTCCCACGCACACATTCTTTGTGTGTCTTCTCCTTAGAACAATATTGTCTTCTCAACACTGCTAAAAAAAAATAGCTTGTTTTTGTCTTTATTTGGCTCTCCTATATAGATTTGATTCACTTTTTTTAGTTTTATTTGTCTTCATATTTTTCTAAGCATTTAAAATGGTTGGTAATGTTGGCAATCATAATCATAATTCTAATACCATATCAATATTTAAATCCAATTGTAATACTAATTTTTTTTTTTAAAAGTCAAAACTTTAAAGTGAAATTTAATGGAACATGCAGCAAGTGTGACAAAATTGTTCATAAAAAGTTTGATTTTCGTGTGTAACTAACAAACCTGTTAAGAATACTAGAAATAGTAAATCTAATAGTTATAATAAAGATCAAAAGTAAAATCATGAAAATAATTTTAAGCATTCTATTACCATGTATATTGCTCTCTCATCCTCAAATGACAATGAATGGATCCTATATAGTGGTGTCTCTAGGCACATGAAATGTATTTATGGTATCCTCTCAGATATTGTAAAATGTGAGGAAAACATATATCTAGGAGATAATTCCATCATTATATATGTAAGTTTTGGAGATGCTAAATTAGTAAATGGGGTAATTAGGAATGTCTTGTATGTTCCTTAGTTGAAAAAACATATTTTGTCTTACTCTTAGCTAACTAAAGAAAACTGTAAAGTTTTTTTTCTGCAAGATAAATGGTATGTAAAAGATGAACTCAGTAATGTTATTGCTTCTGGTATTCATAAAAATGGCTTGTATATTTTAGATTTGTGTCTGAATATTTCTTTTCTTCCTCTTCTTGGAATTATATTTAGCTTTGGCATGAAAGATTAGGTCATGTAAATTTCATAAGTTTGTATGAAATTTCTTACCCAAATCTTGTAATTGGTCTTCCTAAAATGAAATTTTATCATGAAACATGTGAAATTTGTTGAACCATTTCACAAACATCATTATCCAAATTCTTCTCATTTATTCACAGTGATGTGAGAGGTCTACTTGAAGTTCCTTCTTTCATTGGTGTTTTATATGTTTTATTCTTCATTAATGATTTCTCTAGGATGGCCTGGTATTTAGGAATGATAATAGAGGATAGTATTTTAGAAAAAAATTTGATGAGTATATTTTTTGATTCCTAACAGAAGGCATGATGAAATCAGGGTCATATTTATTTTAAATAGATGTTGTGTTTCTCCAAAAGGATAAAGTAAAATTCAAAGACAAAGTAGAAGTTGATATCATGTTTCGATATGTATCAATTGGATTTATACATCATGAAAGGTGTTCCAAGTTCATGAGGTTACAAAGATAATTAATGAATATGTGCATGTTCTTGAGAAATGTTTTTTTAAATCTGCCTCCCTACCCTCTTATGAGTGTCCTAAATCTGGAATTATTCTGCAAGAAATGTTTTTCAGTCTCCTTCTGTTATAATGGATGTAGACATTAAATGGGATATATCTCAAACCTTGACTCATACTAGGATTCCTGAATGGGCCAAAAATATGGTTTCAAACTATCAGTATGCTAAGCTAAATAGTGCCTTTCATGAGCTTGATTTCTCTAATTGTTTTGTTGATAATGATTTATTTTTCAAAATTGAAAACAGTCATTATATCTTTAATTCCCTATATGATTGATGATCTCTTGATTACTAGAATCTAAGTATTAGAATCAAAGAGAACTTACAATTTTTTTTTTAAATGATAGATTTAAGATGATTAAATCATTCTCTAGGAACGGTTATGTGTAAAAAATCAAAAATTTATTGTCGCATCACAAGATCATTATATTACTAACCTTCTCAAAAGGTTAAATATATCCTAAACAAATGAAATCGTTTCTATATTCATGTAGGATCCTTATGTACAAACAATTATGGTTTGTCTTATTTTTATTGTGATAATGTAAAATCATTTAAATATTGTTATTTTGACCATGCTGATGATATTGTGGATAGTAAATATACATCTGGATTTTTGTTCATGTTTTGTTTTGGTACATGTGCTATCACTTGGAGTAGAAAGAAGAAACCAATAGTGTTTATCTATTCTACTGAAGCAAAATATAGAAGTGTTATGGAACCTAAAAAGGAATCTATGTGACTGAAAAAAATTGTTGGACGAACTACATACGGGTGTCAAAGGTAGCACGACTCTTCTATGTGACAGCCAGAGTTACATTTCTCTTGTAAATAATCCAATTCAACATCAGAGGAAAACATATATCAAGGTTTATATGCACTTTATTTAAGAGAAACTCTTGAATGTTGATATTTATCTCAAGTTTTGTTCGATTGAAGATCAAGTTGCAGATTATTTTCCACAAATTCGCTGTGTTGTAAAGTTTTCTAAGTTTCGTTCCTTGTTAGACCTTTTAGAGATTCCATTGAGGGGGATTGTTCATGAAAATTCCACCTCTTAATGGCCTTGAATATTTCAAAATGGATTCTCCCAAGACTGTTTCTATGTTGTTTAAGTAAATTGTCATGTATGTGAAGTTTACTTGTAATTCCCAGTGAAGCGTTAGTTATGAGAATTCCTTTTTATAAAAGGATCCATAATCTGATGTAGTCTTCATCCTTAATCACTTTATCTTGATAATTTATAGATGTTCCTTTTCATTTCGGTTTTTATGGAATCCTTGGAACATTATTTTGAACTATGGAAAAATAGTGTCTCATGACTTTTCTAAAACCTGCAATGTGATTATAGTTATTTGTGGCTTGTATAAGTCTAGGAGACACTACAGTAGTGTATTATGGAGTTGAAAAACCCACAATAATCTACTTTATTGCACCATGGAATTGCAAACCCATAGAACAAGTGTTTTTGGATGTTATCCTAAATCATGATTTGATTTATGGATTATAAATCCTTTTGTACCAAAAGGTAACTTGGCATAAGGAACAAATGATAACATGTTTTTACATGTTTCCCCACTTAACATTAAGGGGGAGTGTTTGGGTTTATAATATTAAGTGGGAAACTACTTATTTATAAAATCCTCCAAATGACTCGAGCCGTATTTTAAGAGTTGATCATGACCACCCACCTTATATATAACAAGGTGATCTTTTAGGGATTGGTTACACAAGTTGTAAAATTATATGTGATCTATATGTCTGAGTATATTTTTAAGTCTCATGAGAAACTGAATGAGGCAGTTCGTAAGTCCTTATTGAAGGTGCAACTGCATGTCAAATAGTAAGAGTGTTGGGTAAAAGTATATTATCAATAAAGATAAGTGATTTTCAGTTGTTTTTTCACCTTCCATGGTTTTACCACTTATATCTTGTGTCACCGTATTCATTTAATTTATGTTCATGTTTTTTACATTCTATAATCTGTAATATATAATTAGCTAAATCTATAGTTAATTTAAATGCACATCATAATCTATAATCTTTGGCAATTTATTTTGTGGATGTATAATTCACTATTTATACTTCCCATTATTCCCTTAACACAAGCACACTAGACCTCTTGGGGAATATGTAGTTTGCAGAAAAGGTCAAAATTTGGTTTTGACACCATCGTTAGGGTTTCACACATTTTCTCCAATGATCATGTATATGTCGCACTTTGACCACCGGAGTACCTGTAAATCTGTAATACAAAATCTCCTTCAAAACCCTAAAAAAACATCAAATCCTAAAAAGGAAAGATGTAAAATGAGGTGTCTGACTGTCCTCAGCTGTCAAACGAGTGAACTTACGACTAAGCATTACACTACATCTCAAACCCAATATAGTTCTATGTGCGTGTGTGTGTAATAGTACTCCTACGTTTCCATTGCACCAATGACGCAAAGATAGTGGGCAGTAGCTAGATAAAATACAAATGTGTGGGATGGAACAATGAACTTCCCCTTCCTATGAAATATGTATGAGGAAACATGTGCCCAAATGCATTCCCTTATGATATGTAGATAGATATCCCTTGATAAAGATTACACATCATTATAAAGGTATGTATGTTGTGTTTATATAGGGATATATTGTTTGAATTTTGACACTAATGACCCAACGTGCCGACTAGTACCTCAGGATATGAGTGGGAAAACTGAAAAGACTAACCTCAAATGTCAAAAATAAGATCAAATTTAAAGAGAAAATGGGCACCTAGGATGGATAGGAGCACCTGCGCGCTAGTGTTTAGTCCTGGGTGATAGTGTCCAGAGACAATTGATGACAAATGTGTGAAGACTGAGAGACAGGGGTCCCTATGACTTGATACAAATTGGGTGGATGAGTCACAAGTGTGAAAGATAAAATCAATAGAAACAAATAACACAATCATATGGACTAGTAAGTTGTCATTAGTGAATTATTTTCTTACTAAATATCCATATATAAAACAATATACTTAACGGTATAGTAAATAGTAGTAAGTGTGTAATTTTGTGTCTACACAAGTCTAACATGTTGTCAGTTGACGCATCAAAAAAATAAGGTTTTTTATTGTGAAATAAATTGAATTTTTTGCAAACAATTTCATCACTTCAGTAAGAGTTGAGTTTTTCAATGCATGCCATGTAAAATAAAAGGTTGTGGGTTTTAATCAGAGGCATTATGAGGTTGTTTTGTGTGTTTTTCAACATAATTAAAAAACACAGTGTGCTTTCTAATTGAAAAACATACTTATATTTATTTAAATATATACTACAATTTTAATTGTACAAAAAAATTGTGTGGAAACAGTCACACCCCAAAAATGCTAAGCATATTGAGCTAGGTAGGCCTCAATAAAGAGGCTAGCTCACCTCAAAGAAATAAAATTAAACATGGATTTACAAAATAAAAAACATTTTTAATAAAAAGGGTTCAGAAAACAAAGCACCACAACATCACAAAAATAAAATAATTATGTAACAACAAATATGGAAACCAATGAGGGTGGAGGCGAAGGAATCTCAGGCTTATCCACCTAGCCACTAGTGGTAGAGGAATGGGTCTTGTCCAGGATGGATTCCCATCTGTTATTCTATTTTTGTTCGAATTCATCTACATTATTGTGGAGAGGAGAAATAACCATCACTAGATGTGGGCATTTATCATATGGTAAGTTCAGTCAACCACTACCCCCACCACAAATTTAGTCAATCACACCCCCACTATTAGTGGGTGAAAGGTGTCACGATCTGAGTGGAGAATAATGGTGACGAGGAAGGAAGGTATGTTGGCTATTGGAACAACATATGTGAATCCATTTCCCATGAAGCTAAGCAAGAGAATGGGGGCACTAAAAGTCTGGATGTACCTGTTTAATAATATTTCTCACTCATGTTACAAGTTAATGAAAAATATACAAGAAATCAAGAAAATAAAAAATATATGAGGCTGTAGACACCAAAATTGGGTCACACTCCCCTTGGTCCCTTTTCGAATAACTAACTTAAACATATTCACCAAACCATGGCCCCTTTCACCCCACATTAATATAAATTTAATTATGTAAAATTAAATTAATACCCATCCTCACCTTATTTATTAATTTAATTACTTTAATTAAACTAATGCCCACTCCCACACTATTCATTATTTAATTACCTTAATTAAACTAATTTCCACCTCACCTAGATACCTTATCATAAACCTATTCTTATCATAAACCTATTCTTAGTATGTTTCCCTTTTACTTTGACTCAATATTCCACCTCACCATAACTAACTAAGACTTAGTCCTACCTACCTTAATTAACTAAGAATTAGTTCAACCCTAAAATCACATTCCACTCATCTAAGCGCAACATTCAGTTTTGATCAAGAGAATGGATAGAGCTGGCCAAAAAGATTGCCAAGATCTATCATTTTCAGTAAACCTGGGATATCCCACCTTAACCGATGCTGGTCAACCCAAAACCGACATCGGTCACCCGAAACCGTCGTCGGTTACCATATATTCATTTTGGTAACCTTTTTTTAGAGTTTGGCCACATTTTCAAGTTTTGTGAAATGGAGGAGATCTGTATGCAATCAAGAACCAGATTCCTTTCACACATCCAGACAACCATAACCAACACCAAGCCTGATCTGAAGGTATTTACATTCACGGTAGCATTTCGAGAAGCACTACCACGGTACTGACCACCGTTCTTCAAATTAAAAATCATCATCATCAAGCCATTAAACTTGCAACATCATTAAGTGTGCTTATAACCTGTATCATTTGATATTTATTCATGTTACAAAGTTTCTTCACCTTCATTATCAGCCTCTATTTACATTTTTATCCCATCGTTATTACCTTCCTATGAACCCAACCATTCCACTACCCACAATCATTTAATCACCTATACCAGATTCCTGAATATCTCTGAGTACTCCTAATACCTCCATAGACCTAACCATTATCCTTACCATCCTTGTTTAAGCTTAGAAAAACCCCCAAGACCACGATCCATTTATTTTTTATCATCCTGAATCTACTAACATTGGTTACCTATAACCGTTGTCGGTTCTTCCTCAACCATCATCGTTCATACCTAACTGACGTCGGTCTTTGTATTTGGTAATCCCTATTAATAACATAAGCCTAATAACCTTCATCCAAGTGACCCCAAACTACCCATAATTTGACCCTAACCCTATTCCAGTACCTTGACTACCTACTTTACTTCCATATATGATGATAACCTAGCCTGTTATATTATATTTTCTTATTATATTTAGATGAGATACTTAAATCATATCAACTACAGTAGGACATCATTTATTTACGACATTTCTTACATTGAGTTGTATTAGATAGTGGGTTGACTACCACCAAGGAAGTACCATACTTCCTGGATCTAGAACCCGCTAGGTAACCCACTGACATATATTGTTTAACTCTTTCTTTTGGTCTTGTTTTGTATTTCAGGTAGTTCCTCCTATCCAAAAGGAAGCTCTCACAATCAGCATTGGATCAAGAAGTCAAAACACATGCACAACCTTCAAATCAACCATCATAATAGGTATTTCTCCTTAGCCCATAACCTTATCTGTTTCATCAAAAACATAAAGAAAATGGTGAAATAGAGGGTTTAAGGATACCTCCTGATATGCGATAATGATGATGATGGAGACAGGGCGCAAAACATCCTCTTCGTGAAGAGATCAATAACCTTCACAATAAAGAGAATCTAAATAAGAAAATGATTAGTAGATAAGATGGTGGGTTGCCTTGCTAGGTTAGTCCCGAGAAGTGATAACTTCCTAGAGATGGATGTCAACCGAATTTGATAAAAATATTGATAAATGATAGTGAATAAATAGGATGTAGCTAACAAAGTAAAGATAATGTAGTCATTTATTTACTACCTAAGTATGTTATGTGCATTGGCACTTCATCCAGATAGATCTAAATGCTCACTCAAAGCGTACAAACCTACCATGTACCTCCTTTGTAGTGGTTTGTCAAGTTGTTAGTATGCATGTTCAAGATTACCAATATCAAGCATATGCTCAAATGTAGATCATTACAGATATCATAAGGAAATACATGTAATAAAGAAACATATCAAATAAAATAAGTACTAAATTCAATTACACCATGTGGAAACCATACTCAGATACATCAATTACTAGAATCCATCCACCATAATCCATTAATAACCAAAGTATTACATATCAGAAGTTGAATACATAACAATACGATCACATAGTCACGTGTGCTAATATATCATAGTAGCATAACCCTATCACATTGAATGTGTCTAATACAATGGCGTATATCAGATATTTATAGGGGTTAGGACTTTCCCTTCACCTCCTACACATCCTCAAAATAGATTTCATGCTCAAAATAACCATGTCTACATAAAAAATCAACTATAAATCATGCATGCTTTCCTAACAATCCTAATAATAGATTAAATATATAAATAAACCCTACCTTAATATTATTATTATCCTGATCCACGCATGCCCATTGATCTTCAATTGTAGTGCTTTATCTCTAAAAATAGATTTTCCTTGATCCTCAATTCTTCATGCTTTTATCTAAATCTAGGATGTTGCTTGAATGCCACTCAAACTTGGCATTATCATTTTTTAGACCATGCTTCAAAAATTGGCTGAGTCCCAGAGGTTCCCTACTTATGCATGAGCCTTCTCACGCTACCTAATTTTCCTTGTACATGCCCCTTCACACCTACCTTGTGTGCCCAAAATCCCCATGCACGTCCTGAACTTAGTCAAAATGGGTCGTGCAACATTACCCCACACTAAATTGGATTTCCGCCCTCGGTAATATCTTAGTATCCCAAATTCATAAGTTATCTCAAAAATAATTCAATGCCCAAAAAGAATCTTTGCACCTACAAATTATCACCATAGACCTCAGATTGTTGGAATATTTTTTGGAAATCGACATTTATTTCACTCTCTGCTTTCTTCCACTCTTCAAGTTCTATCAATGCTTTCTTAGGAGTCACCTCTACATTTCCTAGTATTTCATCTAGCATCAACTCTTCAACTCTACTCTTGAGATATTAGATTACTACAGTCAATTCTACAACTACCCCTTAAATTGTATCCATGTGCTGAAGCACCATATTCCGAAATTATCCAACTTGTCGATCTGGTTTATCTCTCTTGGCCTTAATCACTTCCTTCGGTGTTGTTATCTCAGCCATAACCTTAGTGCGCTCTATCTTGTTAGTGGGTATCTTTTCTTGTATATCCCTTAACACCTCCTCTTCATCACTGATGCATGCACTAAGAATTTGGTCACACTTTTGGCACCTGTTGAAAGCTAAGTTGGCCTTATTGCTTGCCTCCTTGATTTTTGTGAACAAATCCTCAAGCTTAGTAATTATAAGGTCAATAGAAACCTTGTTTTCTTCCCTCTCCTTAGCTATATCTTCTATTGCTGGCCCTGTGTCACTTTTCTATTCACCAGGATCATGCCAACTAAGTTGTTTAGGTACTCCATCTCTTCATTATAGTTGCATCTAGTTTAGCACACCAGGGTGGGGTACTAACCCAATATTTGTTTGACCAAAGTGGCATCCCTATCATAATCCTCATTAGTGTGCTTTTGGTCTCCTTTGAGGTCCTTATCCAAATCATCAACCTCGCGAACCTTTTATTTATTATCTACTACTAAGAAATTTTATAGTAGTGCATGCATCAAGGTTCTTACAGCCAACATCTGCAACCAAATTTTTCAAGGTGTTACACGCCTGGTCATCAGTGAGGTACATGGGGTCGATTGCCTTATACTTTCTCCCAAGGTCATTCTTCAACTCAATCACATTGATGGATTGGTCACTTACCTTGAACATAGGTTCTTCTACATAATTTTGCAATTTTCAGCTCAACATCTTCCTATTTTGTGACACTCCCCCATGTTTTTCCATCAATTCCTAGCCATATAACGTTTCATCGAGCACTGCGCTCTAGAAATGTGCCCTTATAACCTTCTTTGGGTCATCTTGGTTAATTAAAATGAGATTATTCTAGTGTAATATAATGCAATAGGAGAATTAAAATGACTGAATAAATGAATTAATAAAATACCAAAATACACCCAAGAAAACTAGGCTAGAAAATATAAAACCCTAGTGTGCAAGAAGGGTTAAGAAAATCCTTAGTTGATTCGCAGAAGTCGCAGGACTATGTCACAATGTAGACCAGGTGGATAGAAGGAGGAGATGACTACACAGAAGAATGAGAAAGCACAAATATGAGCTATTTGACTATATTTTGGTACCTGGAAAGGGATAGGGGCACCCGTGGGCACTCTGGTATGATATTTGGGTGCATTAATCTTCAGAAATGGTCAAAAAACATCCTCTAGAGTTTTATTGGATGTTCACCTATATTCTCTTCCTGTTGCACTAATGTCGTTGAACTACACTAGATGTCAATATGAATAGGAGATGGAATAATCACCTACAAAACCCCAGACAAAGCATCAAAACCCTAAAAAAGAAAGATGCATATGAAGGGGTCAGAGTATCCTCAGTGGCCACAATGGTAGACTTACTAACTAAGTGTTACACTACATCTCATACCCAATGTAGTTCTAGGTGTGTGTGTGTGTTCCAAATTTTACCCTAAGTTACTCTTGTGCCAATCACACTTTGTGAAGTAGCGAGAAAATAACTAGATTTAGAATGTAGTAAATGTGTGTATGGAAACAATAGACTCCCCTCTTATGAAGTGTGATGCAAATGAACCATCTTGGTGTGCCTTATGGTGGATCTAGATGGATGAAAATGTATATTTAGATGCCTTTGATGGATGTAATTGTAGATGGTGATAGTAGATGCTTAGTGTTTTTCTCATATAACTTTATATTTATATGGTTTTCTTGTTCTAATTACGTAATTAACCCCAAAAATTATGACCACCAAAAAGATAGAAATATCAAAAGGCTAGAAAGTTCCCAAAATATGAGAGTAAAGTGAAAAGAGGATCAGGGCACCCCAAAGGGGAATAGAGAGCCCGGGGTACCCTAGTCTTGGTTGCACGCCCCAGTCAAAAATAGGAAACACATAGAATGACAATACATGTTGGGAGAGTGCAAGTGTAAGATCAAAAATAAGATAGTAATAAATTTAAAGAATGGCAAAAGACATGGGATAATTATTACTCTTTTCACTTAAGTACCATATGATTAGTAGTATGAGACGGGGACTAAATAATGATTCAAAGTGTGTGATTTTGTGTCTACATTTTCCCCCACTTTATGTTAGTGAGTGGAAATCTCAGTAACATAAAGTAGATAGAGATGCATACCTAGTAATCCATTTAGAATGATGTATCGATTGTGCTGAAGGACTAGACAAAGTGTGGAGTGAAAAAAGATAGATTGTGGAGACTAAAGATGAAAAAGTGATGAAAGTGAACCTAGGGCGGAAGTGCATGTGTAGATGCCAATGTGTGTAGTGTACATGCATGATTAATATCATGTGTGAAGTACCCTCCATGTGTGTGTGTTGTTGTTGATGATTGCTTTCCTCTCATACGAACGGACCTGTAAAAGAGAATATGATCAAGTATTCAAACACACATGTCTATGTGTAAAAACGCATGTATATGTGTAAAGAAACATGTAAAAATACTACAAAAATGACAATGAAAAAGGAACATGTGTACCTTAACCATGATGAGAAAAAGGGGGTAGAAAATATATATTGTAACTGTTAGTGAAATGTGAGTTTTTTGGGAAATCTCATGCCACTATGGCTGAAGAATTGTAGGGAGAAAGTTGTGTTATTATCCAACATGTAACTACTTCCCTGAGAATGTATGAAGAGATATTTGTACTATCTTGTTTTTGGGAAATGTGATGCCACTGGTCGAAAAAGTGTCGGAAGGAAATTTTGATGTTCCTCCAACCTGTAACTACTCCCTAGAATTATACAGATAATCTACCTTGTAAAATATATTGTGTATGGGGTTCGTAAACTAGTATGAACCCACTCGTTGTATAACCCATTGTGTGATGGAAACAAATTGTAGACTAAATTGTATCGGTACTGTGAGTAGTGTGTATAAACCCAAATGATTCCTCCCTCTTTGGGGGCACATGTGACATCACAGATAGGAGAATACGGCTCCAAAATAGGACCGAATATGTAACTAAAACATTACCTTGTAGGTGTGAGGGAATGTTCTTGGTAAATACCAAGGCACACGCAAACAAGTGGCTAGAAAATAAATGTTAGTACAAACATGCATGTAGAAAATGAGTGTAAGCCAAACAAACAATGTGTAAGCTAGAACATAAGAAAAAAAAATACAATGTAAACTACACAAAGTGGTTTGCAAACATGGGACACCACTCATGATGTCACAAAACACTCAAGGCCATAATGGCCACAAACAAACAAGTGTGTACACAAGACAAAGGGAAAATCCCATAAACAATAACAATCAATATCAGACAATATAACAAACAAGAATGGAAGCACATATCCCTGCATAAAAATGTTACACATGAAGCCCCCGCTATCAGATTAGAAAATAAAATGCATGTCAAAGTGTGTATAAACTAAAGTAGTGTACTATGAAAAAATGAAACAATAGCACCTGTAGCATATCTAGATGCCCCCGGTAGGTAGTGTATCAATCATCGGTGTTGCGTGTAGAAACTCTATATCTACGATCATAACTAGAAAAGGATGTGAATGTACATGTGTGTATGATAAATATAATGACATACAATAGATCTATCTAACATGTGTAGTAAAGTGAACATGTAAGATAAAGTACAAGAAAAATTAAATACAACCATAAAATACAATGGATGGAATTCAATGCAGAGTGAATGATAGGATCAGCATGCTCCCTGAGTTAATCGAGTTGTATGCAGTGAGGTTTATTTAATATGACCCCTCAGTAGTCAATAATGAACCATAAACGAGAGTACGTCATCAGCAAATGGTCAGACTATATGTTTTATGTAGCACGTTGTGATGAGTATATGGTGATGATATGTGACATAGATATAACTCTACGTGACTCTATAGTGCAAGTGTATATCATGAAAATATGAGTATAAAGGAGTGGTGAATTATCCTAAAGCTTATGTTATGACAAAATTACAGCACCCCCGATTTCTCGTGATGTTTGTGTGAGGAAATTAGTGTAATTTTATAACATTGGACCATCTCTCAAGCTGTGGGAATTGCGAACTTAATATGGTCCTCCGGAGAAGGTCGGCTTCCTCTTCCTAATATTAATGCTAAACTACCACTAATGCAAGAATGAAAAATATCTAAACCTATTCTAAAACTTCTAAAGAGATAGGGATAGAGGAAATACATGAAATGAAGGAAATCCTACATTAAAAATGGTGATAGCACCAAGAGAAGGGGTTGTTAGACACATTCCCAGCCTGCCAAATGGAAATTGATGAACTCAGAGAGGGTGGGAATGCACCACAGACCATATTAAATACCATTCACCATAAAAAAAACACAACAATACTATATCCTAATATGTAAATAAATATATGCACAAAACACCCGTTTAACAATGAGAGGAAAGAAAGAACAATCAAAACCATGCAAGGTTAGAGAGATTAACACAAAAATTCATTCACATTGCTAAATAATATGCATGATACATCATTTAGTAGGGAAAGGAAATATTTCCATTAAAACATTCAGAGTGAAGGCTTGAAGCCCCAAAATTCACAACATTCCAATTATGGAGAAGAGGGGAGTATGGGGAGGAAGAAATGTCTAACCTTTTTTTAAATGTACATCCCCTTTACATTTTATAGAAGAAAAAATGAGAGAGATGGAGATAAATCTGAAATCATGCTTCCAATACTTACCAAAATTATCATGGCACCTACAATAGTAATGGGCTAACTGTAAATCTCATGCCCCTTTATACATTGCCTAGTGGAAGAAGGAATATGAACCCATACCTTCGTTATGTCATTTTTGCACCTTGGCATGGTCTCCATTGTCCTGGATATTTCTCCTTAATTTTCTCTCACCTAACCCATAAATTTTCCATTTTTAATGGTCTCATCATGTTTTTCTTCAAAATACATTTCCATTGACTATAAATTTGTTCAAAACATATGAGTATAACAAAAGTTATGTCATTTTTTGCATGGCTTAGTTTTAGGTTAACTCCACCAACCCCCAGCTACCAGCTTGCCACCTAATCCTAAGGCATCTCACCATACAATTTGAGTTCAGATGTTTCATCACATTTACATGGAGTAATTTGGTGACATGCTTGGTGATCTTGTGTTTACACCCCCTCTTCCGAAAACTCGACATGCCTCACGTCATCTTCCCATGGATCTCATGGCTCTACAACACCACCCACCTTGCTGATGGGCTTGCAGAGTTGGCTCGGTGAGCTAACTCACTCTACCATGCACCAACCAAACCCCCCCACCTTCTTCTATGATGCGATCCACCCGACCTCTATGCCGGGGTGCTTCCATGTGCGTCAAGATTGGCTATCTTCCCAACTTAGTCTCGCCAATGCAATAAGATTTCCCGAGCTCTCAACCACCTTGAGCTACCAAGAACTCATCTGATCTCAATAAGCAACTTCGTGAGCTATTTTTAGCTTGGTTCCCACTCTTAATCCATTTTGAAAAAAAATTGACCCTAGTCCTGAATTTTTTTCCTTTTTAAATATTTTCTCGAACCAGGAGGCAGAGGGAGAGGCCATGAGATGCCTTGAAGGAAATTTTCCTATTTTTTCAATTTTTGTATGTTTTTTGGCCAAATGTGGGCCCCGGGGTCTATTTTTACTGATCAAACTCACAGGTATCCTCAAAACCCAAAAGAGGAAGAAATTCCTCTATTGACTCTAAATTTCCCAAAATCACTGCAAATGCTCAAAGACTCTCGAAATCCACATGTATCTCTCTAGATTTCCTTATGAAGTCATGTCTAGTGCTCAATCCCAATCTTCCCCTGTTGTCCATTTCTCCTGGGGGGAAATGGATACCAATTTGGAGACCTCTCATGGACATTTTTTTGCTAGATGTATTTGGACAGTAGCCTTATAGCATATATTGGGTAATGGAGTTATTCTAGTATCATGTAATTGGCCTGAAACTGATTCCTTCCACCCCTGGACTGCATGAAGCACCACTTGGAACCTGGAGCTGATTTATGGTTGTCTACATTTTTCAACTCTTTCTAAGAAAATATTGAAATTAAGATGAGTGGAAATTTTTTTTGATTCTAGGATTCTCTTTCTTTTCTCACTATAATCCTGATTTGTGAGACTGAAAATGGACTTCTAAACCTATCCAGAAACCTAATTTTTCCAAGTATGAACCACACTGAAACCAGTGATTTCTTAGAATGCATAGCACATTACAAAGTTTTCAGTAAAACATTTGCTGAGTTGGGAAATCATGGAACTCTATTAAATTATGGTTTTTTCCTTCTTCTTAACACTTCACCTCTGAAACATTCTGCAAGAGCAACGATGAAACATGAAACAAACTATGTACAAAACCAAAAATCATACATACTTCAAGTGAAACATGTAGATTGTGTGCGGGAAATTCTTAAGCTGAAAACAAACCTACTCCTACCCTACCCTGACCAAAAAATAGGAAACTCAAACAAACCCTGAGACTGAAAAGGTAAAGTAGCTGCCCTTTCTCACAATATTTGATCATGCGACTGATTTTGCAATGGGCATGGCTATGTGCATGAGTGAAAACTTAAAAGAGGAAAATATTCCACCCAAATCATCAAGGAGGTAAATAGAAGCAATAAAAATACCTCCTTGGAATGGTTTTTATGGGACTCCTGGAGGTGTTGCAGTTGATCCTTTTTCCTTTGAAGCTCTTCCTCATGCCTTGGAGTGGACATGAGTGGTTTTGGATCCTCCTTTGGATCCAATGAATCCAATTACCTTATGGAGCAAGGTCTGATCTTATAGATTTACCCACTTCTCCTAGGCCCAACTTCAAGAATTAAGTTACCTTGCAGGCCTTCCTAGAGAAGGTGATTATATCTGAGTTGATTTTATCTTTGTTACTCATCTACAAACAACTAATATTCTACCTTGATGACTGGTATGAGGGTGGATTCATCCTTGATTTCCTCCTCCTCATCGTCCAGTGTGAAACTCAGAATATTCAATTCCTCCAATCTTAATTCTAACGGATTATTTAAAGAAGTAGGCTATTATAGAATTCTCTCTTCAATGGCAACATGTTTGTTTTGTCGAAGGATGAATGATGGAGTAGTGAAATTCATGATCTCCATAGGCTCTTCTCCATCAAAGAAATCATCCAAGTCTGACAGATAATCTTCCTCCTCATTGTCCTATTGTTCTAAGGGCTCTCCTTCCTCCAAGATGACCTCCAAATTTGTAACTTGTTCATCATGTTTCCCCTCATCCTCGAACATGAAGTTTGAGAGCTCAAACTTTTCTTCAAAATCATAATTTATGGAGAATGAAGTGGGAGGAAGGATTGAATCTTCTTATGTGGCCTTCTTTGCATTCAAGACCTCTAGATCAGTGTGGTTCTCCTCCACAGCATGAACATGCTCCTCTTCTTTTGGATTTGGAGTTGTTTCTTCTTCCCTTGTTGATTCTACAACTGGTGATGGATCAACAACTTATGCAAATATAGTGTAGGTATGAACACTGCACTCAGAGAACACTAATTGTTGATCTTCTTCTACTTATTTTGGCTTTACTTCTGCTACAACTAAATAATATTTTACCATCTGTTATCCAAATTTTTTCTCCTCTAAATTTTTAACCAACAAGGGGATTTTTTCTATTCTGAACCTTGAAGTCCAATTATTCAAAAAAAAAATTCATTTCTTCTCTGTTGGGCTCTAATCTTTGTTTTCACTCTTGATTGGTTTCCTAAGTCTCTTCCCAACATGGTTTTGGGAATGCAAGAGGAGAGGTTGGTTGGGGTTTTTACATCATTGGTGGTGGAAGGGAAGATTTTATTTCTTATTTATGTGGAGGGGATGGACTCTTAGAAGGGGAAAGGGTAGAAAAATAAAGATTGGGTGGAAGACTAGAAGATGGAAAAGTGGATCCCATACTAGGGGAAGCATGCAAGAAGATAGAATCATAATACTACTAAAATGATGTATTTTGGGAAGGAGAAAAGGAAATACTATGAAGTGGTGGTGAAATTACCCATTAACAAGGTTTCCTCACATCAATTTCATAAGATTTTATCTCCTCACTCTGCTTTGCAAGTAAAGGCATCATTTCAACCATGAAGTTAAGCTTCCATTAAGAGCTGAAATGTTTTGGCATAGGGAAAACCCACAGACAAGGTTCCCCAATTCGAATCTTGAATTTTTGCATCTAATATGTATCCCTTAACTACGTCATCTTAGCCTCCATGATTTTAATAATCAGTTCCATCTCATCATCTCTATGTGTAGGATGGCCTCCATAATCTACATACACCTACTCTTAAAAATATGCATAGTTTGGTGGATAGCCAAATTAGCCTGCATCCTACTCATAGAAGTATGCATACTATTGGTTTTCATCATAAAATGGTTTTGAAGGGGTGTGAAAATAGCTTGGAGATAAATCTTACAAATTTGGAGGTGGGTAAAAATGGTATGGCTGCTGCCACAAATGTGAATTCCATGTGGGAAACGAATTCAAGATTGCACAACCTCATGGAATGGAAGAAAATGGAAGGTATGGAAAGAAAAATGGATTGAAATGGGTGGAAAGAGAAAGTCTGCAACTTAGAGAATGGGTTATTTTGACTAATGGAGTCGTCAGTTGTGCTTTTCATGTACCTCTGAAGGCTGATATTTTATCAAGAGAATAACAACTTGATAAAATTGAAATGGTAACTTTGAAGGGCCCAAAACCTGATTCAAAAATTGGACCTTGTTCGGCTGCTGTTAATCCCTGAAATGCATTGGGCAAAAATTAGCTCATGTAATGCAACCTCTAAAATTATAAATGTCCTTTCCTTTGCGTTATAACTCAGGATGACTTTTGCACATGTAAAATCCCAAAATTTTCTTGTCAGAAGTAGGGGCATGCCAAGTAACCTTTGAAATCTAAAATGCAAGCATTGGGTCTATTTGGTGTTTTTCAACCTTGAAATTCTGATTTAGTTTGTAGATGTCTCCAAAGCTATGAATATCCACCAAGGACGTAATAATATTGATGAAACTGGAGGTGTAAATCAATGGAACACATGTGAACTATAGAGCTTTCACCTACTTGTCCCAGCAGGTGTGCCAAAACTGTTATGACAAACAAGTGGAGGTAGCACAGTGGCTAAATTTTGAAATGAAACACCAAATAAAGCATACAACTTTGACTTCTGTGATGTCCCACAAGGCGTGTAAAAAATTTTATGACCAAATTACAACACCCCCTGATTTCTTGTGATGTGTGTGTGAGGAAATCGGTGTAATTTTCTAACATTTGACCATCTCTCAAGTTGTGGGGCTTGTGAACTTCAGATGGTCCTCCGGAGAAGGTCAGATTCCTCTTCCTAATCCTAATAATAAACTACCCCTAATACAAGAATAAAAAACTACTTTAATCTATTCTAACACTTCCAAGGAGATAGAGATAGATGAAATACATGAAATGAAGGAAATCCTACACTAGAAACGGTGATAGAGCCAAGAGAAGGGGTTGCTAGACACATTCCTAACCTACCAATGGAGAAGGATGAACTCGGAGAGGGTGGACATGCACCACAGACTAGATTACATACCATTCACCATCCCAAAAATAAACACAAACCAACACTAAATATTTCCATGGAAACAAAGATATGCACAAATCACCTATTTAACAATGAGAGGTAAGAAATAACAATCAAAACCATGCAAGGTTAGAGAGATTAACACAAACATTGATTCACATTGCTCAATAATAATATACATAGTATATCATTTGGTAGGGACAGGAAATATTGTCATTATAACATTCAGAGTGAAGGCTTGAAGCCCCAAAAATTCACAATAGTCTAGCTATGGAGAAGAGGGGATGATGGGGAGGAAGAAATTTCTAACCTTTTTTAAATGTACATCCCCTTTACATTTTATATAAGAAAAGATGAGAGAAAGGGAGAGAAATCCAAAATCATGCTTCCACCACTTCCCAAAATCATCATGGCACCTATAAAAATGATGGGCTAACCTAAAAAATCCCATGACCCTTTGTACCTTGCCTTGTGGAAGAAATAATGTGAACCCATACCTTCATTATGTCATTTCTACACCTAGGCATGGTCTCCATTGTCCTAGAGATTTTCTCCTTAATTTCTCTCACCTTACCCACAAATTTTTTATATTTAATGGTCTCATAATGTAGGGCTTCAAAATACCTTTTCCATTTATTATACATTTGTGCAAAATAGATGAATATAATAGAAGTTATGATAGATTTTTTGCATGGCTTAGTCTTAGGTTAACTCCACCTACCGGCTTGCCACCTACTCCTCGGGCAAATCGCCATTTCAAGTCGGGTCATGATTTTGCATCGCATTTACATGGAGTAACTTAGTGGCATGTTTGGAATTCTCTTTTTTTTTGGTCCCCGTTTTTGATAACTTGGCACACCTCACATCATCTTCGTACGGATCCTGCAGCTCTACAACACCACCCCACCTTGCTGATGGGCTCAACAAGTTAGCTCAGTGAGCCAACACACTCTACCATTCTCCGACCAAACCCCCCCATGTGATGTGATCCACTCAACCTCCATTTTGGGGTGCTTCCATGTGTTCTGAGCTTAGATATCTTTCCAACTAGGGCCCTGCCAATGCAATGAGCTCGCCCGAGGTCTCAAACACCTCAATCCACCTTGAACTCATATGAGCTTGGGGATTTTTTTCCTTTTTCGGATTTTCTCGAACTAGGAGGCTAAAGGAGAGGCCATGAGATGCCCTGAAGGAAATTTTCCTATTTTTCCATTTTTTCCTATTTTTTTGGGCAAATTTGGGCCCTAGGGGTCCATTTTTACTGACTAATCTCACGATTCTCCTCAAAACCCAGAAGAGTAAAAAATCCTCTATTGACTCCAAATTTCACAAAATCACTGTAAATGCTCCTATGCCCCTCAAAATCCACCTGTATCCCCTCTAGATTTCCCTATGAAGTCTTGTCTAGTGCTAAAGCCCAATCTTCCCATGTTGTCCATTTTTCTTGGGGGAAAAATGGATAACCGCGTATACCACTAAACAATGTAAGTGAAGTTGATGATGTAGTTGATCACGAGATGATGCTAGAAGAAATGACCATATAGCCTAAAGTGTTTATTACTTAATCGAGGTATGTCGTATGGGAAAATATTGAATTATGAACATGTGATTGTGATGTATTCCATTTGTGTTGTATACCCTCAAACAGTCCAGTATGGACCATGAGACTAGAGTGCGTTATCGGGTAGTGAGTGGCACCATGTAGAGGAGAGTATTCAAAATGTGTAGTGTGTGCAGTAAAGTGTATGGTATGTAATGCAGGATGTGTAGATGACCTAAGATTTTTAGATGCGTAATTAGATTTAAAATACAAGGCATAATATGTAAGTTGTAATATGGAAAATTTAAGATGGACGTATACAATATGTGAAAAATATGGAATGGGTGATGGCTATGGTGTTGTATGTGAAGCATATATAGAACATGTATGGTGTATGTAGGACCGATGCACAATGTTTATATCATGTAATATAGAGTGTAATGTGTAGATGATGTAGGATCATGTGATGATATGAGGTGCCTACGGTGTAATGACTACTGTGTAGTATGTGGGGTTCATCTGTGTAGAATGCCCTCAATAGTCAAATGTGAACTGAAGCACAATTGTTTCATCAGGTAATTACGATGTGAGTGTATGTTGAAGTATGATTTTAATGAGAAGATGTTTGATAGTTATGTGATGAGAATGTAATATGCATGTTTTTTTTAGAGGATGAGAGGGGGATGATAAGCATCATGCCCCCCAAGTGTGTAAGTGATGGAGATTTAATCAAAATACACTAATTGGATTAATGTAAGGAGTAGTTTCATCAACAAAGTGAGTTGGGGTTGATGGTAGGTGATGGATAGGTCCTTAAAAATGCCGAGAGTCAAAAAATGCAGCTTAGTGGGGGGTTTCCTTGTTGTAAACAGAGGAGTTTTTTATGGACCACTGTTATCTCATTTTTGTGTTACACCAAAAAGAGATTATACCTAACAAATTTTTGATTTGGTTTCCTAGAATGCCCGTTCAGAGAGATAATAAGGTTTATTGGGTTTAAATAGCAAAGACAAACAATGTGTAGGCGGCTTCATGGTGTTGGGGGCTGTTCCCCGAAACTGAAAACCGCATCAAGTAATTCTTTCAGGTTTTCAGGTCACTGAGCATCGGAACTGCCTTATTCAAAACATGCTTATGTCACCATTCTTCCAATTCCAAAACCTGATTCAACATCCTTTGTATCGGTTTCGGGTTCGTCTGAGCATTCGGCACTGCCTTGTTAAAACAGGCTTCATGTCGCATGTCTTCAGTATCCCGAAACTGATTAACCCCTGTGTTTTGGGTTTCGGAACCACAAGCATCACACTTCAGTCACTTGTTGCCAAACCTGAAACCCGAATTAATACGACAATCCTGTTGTGCAGGTTTACAGATGTCCAAGCATGCTGACATGGATTAAGGCCGAGTTGTCAGGTAGGACAAACGTGTCAAACTGAAGTGGATCAAGGTGAAATTTCTTATAAAAACTTAGATTTTCCACGTCATATTACAGATGTACCTTTTACCTCATGGATTTCGGTGCATGGTCTTCGAGCCCTGAAATGCGACTCGTCGTTTGCTCATATACTACGCCAAAGCAAGTTAAATACTTTAAAGTGCGCTAATGATCCCCTGTTCTCAAAAAATCACGACAATCGTCAAAAAAAGCACTCATTTCCCTCATTCATCAGTTAATTAATAACACTCAAGTAATTAATTAAGTGTCTGATCCAAAAATACCCTAATACGAACCTTCGAAACTCACCCTTCACCTAGACGAATTAATTATTATTAATTAATTAGCTTTCCCTTCCATTTAACAAATAAATCAATATTTAATCTGATTTAATTACCATTAAATAGCCCTACTAAATCACACTAATATTCTTTAATTGGGCTTCTATAAGCTACACCTACCTATATAATAATCACCTTTGATAATTAAAATACCCCAAATCCCATGACTTGCTAAACATTTTATGAAACACCTTTTAAAGTAAGGTACCTTTAATAAAGCAACCTTATCTATTCCTAATTCATGTTTTACCTTTATCCCACATTCAAGATGTGTTGAATCTTATCCTTTGGTTTATATAAAGAGCCCTCCACCTACACTTTGTACTACACCTAAAACTTTCTAAGAGAGCAAATGGCAAAGCATATAGAAAAGAGACTAAGAGCTTGCACATGTACCCTTGAGAATATTCATTCATTCTTGAAGAGTTAAGAATCTTTCTTGTAATAGGAGTGGGTCTTATGGGAGGTGTCAAAAGGGCCTCTGTAGCCCAACTATTAGCCCCCATTCATAGGTGCTGGGAACAGTAAGGACAACTATTTTGATATATGGAGCTGATTTAGTTTGTATAGATGTCTCCAAAGCTATGAATATCCACCAAGGACGTAATAATATTGATGAAACTGGAGGTGTAAATCAATGGAACACATGTGAACTATAGAGCTTTCACCTACTTGTCCCAGCAGGTGTGCCAAAACTGTTATGACAAACAAGTGGAGGTAGCATAGTGGCTAAAATGTGAAATGGAACACCAAATAAAGCATACAACTTTGACTTCTGTGATGTCCCACCAGGCGTGTAAAAATTTTTATGACCAAATTACAACACCCCCTGATTTCTTGTGATGTGTGTGTGAGGTAATCGGTGTAATTTGCTAACATTCGACCATCTCTCAAGTTGTGGGACTTGCGAACTTAAGATGGTCCTCCGGAGAAGGTCAGATTCCTCTTCCTAATCCTAATAATAAAATACCCCTAATACAAGAATAAAAACTACCTAAATCTATTCTAACACTTCCAAGGAGATAGGGATAGATGAAATACATGAAATGAAGGAAATCCTACACTAGAAATAGTGATATAACCAAGAGAAGGGGTTGCTAGACACATTCCTAACCTGCCAATGGAGAAGGATGAACTCGGAGAGGGTGGACATGCACCACAGACTAGATTACATACCATTCACCATCCCAAAATAAACACAGCAACACTAAATCTTTCCATGGAAACAAATATATGCACAAAACACCTATTTAACAATGAGATGTAAGAAATAATAATCAAAACCATGCAAGGTTAGAGATATTAACACAAACATTGATTCTCATTGCTCAATAATATACATAGTATATCATTTTGTAGGGAAAGGAAATATTGTCATTATAACATTCAGAGTGAAGGCTTGAAGCCCCAAAATTCACAATAGTCTAGCTATGGAGAAGAGGGGATGATGGGGAGGAAGAAATTTCTAACCTTTTTAAAATGTGCATCCCCTTTACATTTTATATAAGAAAAGATGAGAGAAAGGGAGAGAAATCTGAAATCATGCTTCCACCACTTCCCAAAATCATCATGGCACCTATAACAATGATGGGATAACCTAAAAATCCCATGACCCTTTGTACCTTGCCTTGTGGAAGAAGTAATGTGAACCCATACCTTCATTATGTCATTTCTGCACCTAGGCATGGTCTCCATTGTCCTAGAGCTTTCTCCTTGATTTCTCTCACCTAACCCACAAATTTTTTATTTTTAATGGTCTCATAATGTAGGAATTCAAAATACCTTTCCATTGATTATACATTTGTGCAAAATAGATGAATATAATAAAAGTTATGATAGTTTTTGCATGGCTTAGTTTTAGGTTAACTCCACCTACCGGCTTGCCACCTACTCCTCGGGAAAATCGCCATTCAAGTCGGGTCAGGATTTTTCATCGCATTTACATGGAGTATCTTAGTGGCATGTTTGGAATTGTTGTTTTTTTTTCCCCCATTTTTGATAACTTGGCACACCTCACATCATCTTCTTACGGATCCCACAGCTCTACAACACCACCCACCTTGCTGATGGGCTCACCAAGTTGGCTCAGTGAGCCAACACACTCAACCATTCTCTGACCAAACCCCCCCATGTGATGCAATCCACTCGACCTCCTTTTTGGGGTGTTTCCATGTGTTCTGAGCTCAATTATCTTCCCAACTAGGCCCTGCCAATGCAATGACCTCACCCGAGGTCTCAAACACCTCAATTCACCTTGAACTCATATGAGCTTGGGGAGTTTTTTCCTTTTTCAGATTTTCTCGAACCAGGAGGCTAAGGGAGAGGCCATGAGATTTCTTGAAGGAAATTTTCCTATTTTTCCATTTTTTGGCCAAATTTGGGCCCTCGAGGTCCATTTTTAATGACTAAGCTCACGATTCTCCTCAAAACCCAGAAGAGTAAAAAATCCTCTATTGACTCCAAATTTCACAAAATCACTGTAAATGCTCCTAGGCCCTCAAAATCCACCTGTATCCCTCTATATTTCCCTATGAAGTATTGTCCACTGCTCAAGCCCAATCTTCCCATGTTGTCCATTTTTCTTGGGGGGAAAATGGATAACCGCGTATACCACTAAACAATGTAAGTGAAGTTGATGATGTAGTTGATCACGAGATGATGCTAGAAGAAATGACCATATAGCCTAAAGTGTTTATCACTTAATTGAGGTATGTCGTATGAGAAAATATTGAATGATGAACATGTGATTGTGATGTATTCCATTTGTGTTGTATACCCTCAACATTCCAGTATGGACCGTGAGACTAGAGTGCGTCATTGGGTAGTGAGTGCACCACGTAGAGGAGAGTATTCAAAATGTGTAGTGTGTGTAGTAAAGTGTATGGTGTGTAATGCAGGATGTGTAGATGACCTAAGATTTTTAGATGCATATTAGATGTAAAATACAAGGCATAATATGTAAGTTATAATATGGAAAATTTAAGATGACGTATACAATATGTGAAAAATATGGAACGGGTGAAGGCTATGGTGTTGTGTGTAAAGCATGTATAGAACATGTATGGTGTATGTAGGAAGATGCATAATGTTTATATCATGTAATATAGAGTGTAATGTGTAGATGATGTAGGATCGTGTGATGATATGAGGTGCCTAGGGTGTAGTGACTATTGTGGAGTGTGTGGGGTTCATGTGTAGAGAATGCCCTCAATAGTCAAATGTGAACTGAAGCATAATTGTTTCATTAGGTAATTATGATGTGAGTGTATGTTAAAGTATGATTTTAATGAGCATATGTTTGATTATTATGTGATGAGAATGTAATATGCATGTTTTTTTAGAGGATGAGGGGGAATGATAAGCATCATGCCCCCCAAGTGTGTAAGTGATGGAGATTTAATCAAAATACACTAAGTGGATTAATGTAAGGAGTAGTTTCATCAACAAAAGTGATTGGACGTTGAGGTAGGGACTGGATAGGGTCCTTAAATTACGAGAGTCAAAAAATGCCAGCTAGTGTGTGTTTTCCTTGTGTAACGAGTAGTTTTTTATGGACCACTGTTATCTCATTTTTGTGTTTACACCAAAAATGAGATAACCCTAAGAAATTTTTGATTTGGTTTCCTAAGAATGCCCTTTCAGAGAGATAATAAGGTTTTTGGGTTTCAATAGCAAGACAACATGTGTTTTGGATGCTTCATGTTTGCTGTTCCCCGAAACCTGAAAACCCGCATCAAGTAATTCTTTCAGGTTTTCAGGTCCACTGAGCATCGGAACATGCCTTATTCAAAACATGCTTCATGTCACATTTCTTCCAATTCCCAAAACCTGATTCAATCCTTTGTATCGGGTTTCCGGGTTCTCTGAGCATCGGAACATGCCTTGTTCAAAACATGCTTCATGTCGCATGTCTTCCGATTCCCGAAACCTGATTCACCCCTTTGTTTTGGGTTTTCGGAACCATCAAGCATCACACTTCATGTCACTTGTTTCCCACAACCTGAAACCCGAATTAATACGAAATCCTTTGTGTCAGGTTTACAGATATCCCAAGCATGCTGACATGGCATTAATGCCGAGTTGTCAGGTAGTTGACACACGTGTCAACTGAAGTGTATTAAATGTGAAATTTCTTATAAATACTTAGATTTCCACGTCATTATTACTAGATGTACTTTTTACCTCATGGATTTTCGTGCATGTGTCTTCGACCCTGAAATTCGACTCGTCTTTGTGCTCGATTACTTACGCCCAAGCAATTTAAATACTTAAATTGCGCTAATTATCCCCTTTCTCAAAAATCAACGACATATCGTCAAAAGCACTCATTTTCCCTCATATCATCATTAATTAATTACACTAAGCTAATTAATTAAGTTTCCTATCCAACAAATACCCTAATTAATGACCTTCCGTTAATAAATCACCCCTTCTACCTAGACTAATTAATTATTATTAATTAATTAGCTTTCCCTTCCATTTAACCAATAAATCAATATTTAATTGATTTAATCCCCTTATAATAGCCTAAATCACACTAATATTCTTCTAATTGGCTTCTATAAGCTTACACCTACCTATTAATTAATCACCTTTGATTAATTAAAATACCCCCAACTCCCATGACTTGTTAAACATGTATTAAACCCTTCTAAAGTAAGGTTACCTTTAATAAAGCAACCTTATCCATTCATAATCATGTTTTACCTTTATCCCACATTCATGAGAATGTGTTGAATCATTTATCCTTTGGGCTATATAAAGAGCCATCCACCTACATTTTTACTTACACCTAAACTTTCTAAGAGAGCAAATGCAAAGCATATAGCAAAGAGACTAAGAGCTTGCACCTTGCCCTTTTGAGAGTTCATCATCTTGAAGAGTTAAGCCTCTTTCTTAAAGTGCTTGGGTCATATGGGAGGTGTCAAAAGGGTCTTGTAGCCCAACTTTGATTAGCCCCCATTCCTAGGTTCTTGGAACATTAAGGACAACTATTTTGATAGCCATGGAGCTTACTTAGGTCCATTCATTTATTTGTTGTTAGAGAATAGAGGAGTTTAGATATTTAGCATTGTTAGTTTCAAAGTTTGTATTTATGAATGCTAGCATCTAACCCTTGTTTAATTCTTATCATGATGGTGTTTATGCTTTGTTTTAGCTAAATTGTAGAACTATTTTAGGTGGTAGTTCTTGCTTCATTTGATTTAGCATTAAGCAAAGTATACATGCACACATTTGGCACGCTCGGTGGGACTTACTCCATTGTCCTTTGCACTTAATTTCAAGTTTTTGTAGTTAAGTTTTATTTTTGGTTACTAACCCTCTTTTACACATGTTGATCTAACTTGTTTTTCTTAACTTGTTTTGTTGAGTTTGCATGTGTTGGGTATTCCTTGTAGGTATGAAGGAGGTGAAGTGCTGTCAAAATTGGAATTGATGGGAAAATTTCAAGATTTATCATGTTTTCATTTTTAGAGCTTACTTTTTTAACATTCTACATGTTAGTTTTGTCAATTTCTTGAAAATTTTAAATTCTTGAGCATGTAGGTTAGTGTTTGATAGTGCTGAATCTTCTATTTACATATTAATGTGGTGGGTTGTTGCCCAAATTTAATCTTGGTGAGAAAATTTCAAGATTTCATCATGTTTTCATTTTTAGCTTACTTTTTCAACATTTTACATGCTAGTTTTGTCAATTTCTTGAAAATTTTCAATTCTTGAGCATGTAGGTTAGTGTTTGATAGTGTTGAGTCTTCTATTTACATATTAATGTGGTGGGTTTCTATCAAAATTTAATCTTGGTGAGAAAATTTCAAGATTTCATCATGTTTTCATTTTTAGAGCTTACTTTTTCATCATTCTACATGCTAGTTTTGTCAATTTCTTAAAAATCTTAAATTCTTGAGCATGTGTGTTAATGTTTGATAGCGTTGAGTCTTCTATTCATATATTAATGTGATGGGTTGTTGTCAAAATTGAATCTTGGTTGGAAAAATTTGCCCATTTTGCAGGTTAAGGGACGTTTTTTTTGACATTTTTTGAGTGCATGTCAAGTGCATACCCATGAATTTCATAAGAGCATATGTGTAACCCATCTTCCGAAGGCCATAACTTTTGCTCCCGAACTCGAAATGACTCCATTTTTTTTGAATTGGAAAGGTATTGAAGTTAAATATGTAATGAAAACATAAATTTAGGATTTTATAGTTACAGAAATTACAAGTTTTTCTGACATTATTTAAAAACTGGTCATTTTCTAACATGTCTAATGTTTTGATGAATGTTGTATTTCCATGCTTACTCGATTCAGACCAAAGCGTGTGTATGCTCTTCTCTTGACACCTTTTGGTGATCTTGAGAATCAAAAACAACTTTAATCTCTATCTTGTTAACATTGGGATTAAACTTGGAAACTTGATTATTCATTTTGCTTAAGGGAATGAACCTTTTACAAAGCATTCTTTTCAATGGTCCTTTGATTTGAAGTTTTCCATTTCTATATAGTTGGGATAAAGTTTGTGTATGCTCTTCTCTTGCACCTTAGGGTGATCTTGAGAATCAAAAGTAACTTTAGTCTTCATTTTATAACATTTGGTAAATTGGAAACTTCATCTTTCACTTTTTGCTTAAGGGAATGAACCTTTTACAAATCATTTTTCAATGGTCCTTTGATTTGAAGTTTTCCATTTCTATATAGTTGGGATAAAGTTTGTGTATGCTCTTCTCTTACACCTTAGGGTGATCTTGAGAATCAAAAGTAACTTTAGTCTTCATTTTATAACATTTGGTAGATTGGAAACTTCATCTTTCACTTTTGGTTTAGGGGAATGAACATTTATCAAGAATTTTGTATGGTTCATTGATTGAAAAGATTTTCTTTACTTTTTAGTTGGATTATTTGTTGTGTATGCTCTTCTCTTGCATCCTTGGATGATCTTGAGAATCAAAAACAACTTTTAATCCTCTTTTAAATAATGTGATTTTCTTGGAGAACTACTAATGCTTGAGTGCAGGACCTAAAAACGCTTGTCAAAGAAAGGAGGAACAAAAACAAAATAAAAAACTACTAATACAGTTGTTATACAGGTTGCCAAAAGGTGTTCAAGCAAACCACACCTAATTAAACAAGATAAAAAGAACAACATATTCAAAACACTGTATTGCAGGTTTCGGAAAAGGGTACGTCCCTCTCCGCTCAACTGGAACATAACCCCTTTGGCATAACGCCTTAAGCTACAACAATGGGGGTGGTTCCAGGAACCCCAAAGTAGTCCACGCAAGAGGGAACCTTGTGGATGAAACGGGAAGTGCTCCGCACTACCTACTTGACTAGTGATTCCTTTGTGAGATAGAGTTACAGGTTGTCTGTTGTGGCGACCCCAGTGATAGTACATGTAGATGCACTAGTTGCCTACTATTCTTGAAGGGGGTAAAGTAAAGCCGAGATACTCCCAAACTAGTCAGTGTGACTTTTTGGGTAAATCACGCTCGCTCGTGGAAACTTTGTAACACCTAGGGTGAGAGAACCACCTAGGAGAATATACTTTGGCCAGGAGCCCACTTTGACCATTTGAAAACAGTGTTGAGTTGTGAACCTTCTTTTTGAGAAACGTGTGACGTATTACTTTCGCCTAGTTTTTACTTGCCTTAGGGCGAGGTGAAACTCTGCTGAAGTGAGGCTAGCATTTTTCGTCATTTTTCTTGATTTATTTCCTTCATATTCTTTTGACACTTTGTTGATCAAAAGAGGTGTGATTACCTTTGTGTTGCCATTCGACTGTTTCTCTCACTTTTATGTCCATTTACGCCCATCCATGTTTGCGGCTGGGTTAGTTAAACGTCTAAAGTGAGTGGAGGCATTTTCACGTCATTTGGTAGCCATTGTGATCTTGATACCCATGTCAAGATCGTCATTGTAGTTAGGCATGGTTCATCACTGCGGACTTCCATAGAGGAGTTAGCTTGTTTGTCTCGTATCATTACAATTTTGATATTTACGTCTTGTTTCTTGTAAACTCGACATAAATACCTATATTGTACGGTTACGCTGCACACATTCTTAACTATTCCTAGCTATACTTTGAGCTTTTTTTGTTCAGTTTTATTATTACCTCGATTTCAAAAGGTGCTAGGCACTACCATTTGTGCGTGTTATATCAATAACACATCGATATCAATACTTCACTTTCTTACAAAGTGGTTTAACATATCTTGGTGATATTGTTGTGTCATTCACAAATCATAATTGGAACTTTTTGAGATATAGGTCTTAATCAGAATTGAGCTTGCTCATCGTATATCTTGATTGGGAGATCACATTTAACTTCGTGTATTTACTTACGTCTTGTTCATTCCTTTGAACTTGGCATAAGTGGAGACATCTTGTTAATCATCTGGCGTCACAAATTACTTTGAAACGTAGTCTAGGAAGTACTTCATTTGATTAAGTTTTAATACCAAACACTTGTATCACGGGTGATTTATCACTCTATCATATTGGTATTCTCACATTGGTGACACATTCATACTCTTAGCAATTTCATCTTGTGTTTCACTTAGGGGTAGTCATTGAATTTTGAACAAATCTACAACTTACCTTAGTGAAATTTATCACGAAAACATGGCTCCCAAAACACGTCTAGGGTTGAAGAAACAGACATATGAGGAACAACAAGCACATGCTTGGGAGACCTCTAACAGACAAGGGTCAAACCCCTTCATTGGACACGACTTAGGGCCACTATTTTCTGTAGAAAAGGAAACCGAAGAGATGGTCGATCATAGTGGAAATGAATTAGAATCACCACACGCAGACTTTGATTTTGACCCCACTCTACTAGATGAGTTTCTCCTTAGAAACAAAGATAGAGTTTTGGCACGGGTCGTGGAATTAGGGGCCAAATTGCCCACCGAGAATGAACCAATATTACCTATAAATGACACTACTAAGGAAGAACGCCCCCTTATCAATATGGAAGATATTTTAACAGGCGGGCATGCTTCCACTTCTTACGTAGAAAATGATAAAGTGATAGGGCATAGAATACCCCTCATCAAAGTGGCACGAAGAAATAAGATAGAACATGAAACAGGGGAAGAGCCTCCACAATACGAAGAGGAAGAACCTTTAGAAGAAGAAGACACAAACCAAGTCACAATCCAACAACAACTCAGTAACCTAAGCCGACAACTAGCTTTGCTTACTTTCCAGGTACAAAAAGACACAAACAAGAATGTTCAAAAGTCAAAGCCTAAGTTTAGGATCCACGAACTCCATCGAGAAAACCAAGGAGAAGAAGACACAGGGTACCATCGTGTACACATCCCCGCTTCTCCCACTAGAGAACAATTGCTCGCACAAGAAGTGCAATCTATGAAAGCAACTCTTGTCGAGCATACAAGAAAGCAATATAGGGAGTATTAGGAAATACCAATATGAAGAACTATGCCCCTATCCTTTTGACAAGACAATGACCCTTCAACCCTTTCCAAAGAAATTTGATATGCCAAAGTTTGACAAATACAAAGGAAAGGGAGACCCAAGGGATCATGTTAAAGATTTCTACATGGCATGTCAAGAGGTGTCTTATAGTGATAATTACCTCATCAGACTTTTTCCTAAGAGTCTCGGAGGTCAAGCATTGGAATGGTTTACGCGCTTACCATGAGGATCAATTTTCACCTGGCCAGAATTGCGGAAAGATTCATGCGTCATTTCTCATATAACATAGAGAGTGACATCACCATGGCAGACTTGTGCGGCACAAAACAACGCCCAAATGAGACCTTCGCTAGCTTCCTCCAACGATGGAGAGGGATAGCTAGTCGCTTCCCTTGTGCTTTCCCTGAGAAGTAGCTGGTCAGTATTTTCGTCCCTAATCTCAACCCAGATATAGCTTTCCACCTCCAAATGCATTGTGTCCGCACCTTTGAGGAGGTTATCGAGAAAGGGATTCAAATAGAAAAGGCTCTCATTTCCAAAGGCACCCTCAAAACCCAATCTAAAGACAACCAAAGTGTCAAACCCACTGAAAAGCCAAAGATCTTTAACAAAAACAAAAACGTGGTGGGAGACGGAATCACTGATTCCAAACGTGTTCAAACGGTCCAAACCAGTCAACCTTTTAAACTAACCAAGGGCCCAATTCAACCACCACCAAAGCGACGAACATTCACCTCCCTCAATGAACCGTTGTCCCTCATACTAAAACAGTTGGATGCGGCCAACATGATGACCTATCCTACAACACAACCGTTTGATGACAACACTCCTAAACCTTCATGGTATAAGGAGCATGAATATTGTGAAATGCATCGTGTTAAAGGTCATAAAATAGACAAATGTTTGTGACTTCGCCACTATATTCAAGACCTCATTGACAACGGGGAGATAGAGGTGGATAACCCTGGCCACATGCAAACACCTAACGAGAAAATGGGGATTTATAAGGAACCATTCCCCAAGCATGATAAGTTGGAAAAGACAAAGCCAGGATCGGGGAGAGTCATCCCAAACCTATAAAGCCACGAATTACTTATATACCAAAAGAGATAACAATCATTACGATTCACTTATCGGATGTATTCACTCCCCTGCTGATTGTGTCAATACCATCCGGATCAAGGGAAAGGAATGCGCTGTGGTAATAAGGCGTGCTCACCTCGTGATTCTGGAACCCTCTCTGTTGACCCCACAAACTGATAAATATAACCTTTTAGAACAACTTGAGAGGACACCTGCTAAGATCTCGATCTTAGATCTTCTCAAGATATCCAATGTGCATAAGGACATTTTGTATCAAACTCTTCAGGGGTTGGGAGTGCCTTTAGAAGTTGATCCTACGTACCTTCAAGCCGCAGTGGCAAATATTGCATTAAGTGAGCGTCTTACTTTCAACCATAGGGAGATCCCTGCCACGAATCCTACACATAATCTTCCCTTGTACATCGAGTTATTTGTCACCCACAGGAAAATCAAACGGGTGCTTGTGGACAATGGATCGGGATTGAACATTTGCACGCTTAAGTTGGTCAAACAATTGGGACATACAGAGGAAGATCTTGAGTCCCATATTATTACTATCACTGCATATGACAATGCGGAAAGAGAGTCAACAGGCACCATTACGCTACCCATGGAGGTGGGCCCCACTTGCCATCAGACAAAGTTTCACGTCCTAGACTTGGAACTTCCATATAATATGCTTCTAGGCCGACCATGGATTCATGCCATGCAGGCCATGCCATCAACATTTCATCAATGCATCAAGCTGAAGCATGAGGGACATATGGTTACAATACCAGGAGATTCAGAGCCCTTTGCTCATTGTAGAGCTCTTAATAGCTTTGCACGAAAGGGTACATATGCATGTCCCTCCACAGATATAGCTATCCCTCTTCATTCTGAGGCCATGGAATCTCGAGTAGATTCAAATTCTCTTAATTCTTACGCTCATGGGGCGTCCACTTCCACATCGCCATTTGATTCATGGGAGATGAAAATTATGGAATATGGCTATGGGGAGTATAATGTACAACAAGCACTCTTGGTTTCTGACCTCTCCTTGTCGCCCAAGACTAGAGGTCGACCCAACTACCACTTCAGGAGACCTAGAGAGGAACACACTATTGGGTCATTCCTACCTGGAGGCTTGTTAGCTAAGGAAAAATTACTTGATCCACCTACTACTTGGGTCCCTGAGGACACTCAACCATCTTGTTATCAAACCCCAGAATATGAAAAATCTAGCAGAATGATGTACTCCATGGGCTACAAAGGCCTAGGATGTGGGAGGAATGAACAAGGACAAAGAGAACCAGTCCCTCTTCCCGCATTTCAAAACAGAAAGATATGGCATTGGGATTCTCCCTTACGGAGCACACCCCAATGATCAAGATGCGACTTGTTCTGAGCATGAGGATAGCTTCGAGTACCTAGACAGCGATACGGATTCCCATTATAGCCTATATGAGGATCTGGCCTCCATGAACCTTTTCATGAACAATGTTGTCCTGACCATAACCCCCACCGAACCAACCCTTGACCTTGTGTACCCTTCCCTTGTTGAATGGGACCAACAATGTCACATACCACTAGATTTATTCGAGAACGATGAGGCTATTGTAGAGTTCATGGGCATAAGGGATACAATTCCCATTGGAGATCACAAGAAGGGTTTCTTTATTGACTTAGACACCTGTGCCTACTTCGGCGAGGAGGCTGAACTTCGTGGTCAACAAAATTTAAAGAAAAGCGAGGGCAAGAGTTCTAAAGAAAAGCCTCGGCAAAAATCAAAGTCCAAGTCACACAGTGAAAACCTCTTTGAGGCACTGGCTGACAAAAAAATAAGAAAATCAAAGGACAAACAAAGTGACCACGCCAAGGATGAAAATCTCGTAGAGACATCCTTGGATGAAGATCTCAACCTACCTCCTGATCCTACGCGTATGGAGGATTTATCAAAATTGTTAGTTGAAGAAACCATTGATGTCAATATTGGTACCGAAGAAGATCCCAAGATAGTAAAATTGGGAGCATCACTCTCAGCCAGAGAACAAAAGACGTTCACTATGCTACTGTGAGAGTTTATTGATGTGTTCGCATGGTCTTACAAAGACATGCCCGGCTTAGATCCAACTTTAGTCATGCACAACCTGGTTGTGCATGCAGATGCTAAGCCTATCAAACAAAAGCTCTGAAAGATGCACCCAAGAGTGGCCTTGTTAGTTAAAGAAGAGTTGGAAAGGTTACTTGCAGCAGGATTCATCAGGCCAATTGATTATTCTGAATGGATATCGAACATTGTTCCTGTCTAGAAGAAACCTATCAGTATTCGAATCTGCACAGATTTTAGGGACATCAATAAATCTTTCCCTAAAGATGACTTTCCATTGCCCAACATTGACATGATTGTTGACTCAACCGCAGGGTACGAAATGCTATCACTCATGGATGGCTTTTCAGGTTATAATCAAATTAAGATCACTGAGGAAGACCAACACAAAACAACTTTCACAACTCCTTGGGGCACCTTCTGTTATCAGGTGATGCCATTTGGCCTTAAGAATGCAGGGAGCAACTTATCAACGGGCCATGACAGTAATATTTCATGATATGATTCATGACATCATGGAAGACTACGTAGACGACATCCTGAGAAAGTCCAAAACAAGAGAGGATCATCCTATCATTTTGCAGTGTATCTTTGAACACCTGCATGAATACAAAGTCAAATTGAATCCAAAGAAATGTGTCTTCGGTGTGTTATCTGGGAAACTATTGGGCTTCATTGTGTCGAGATGAGGTATTGAGGTAGATCCCGCTAAAGTGTCTGCCATCACTGAAATGCCTCCACCTGAGAATATCAAGCAACTACGTAGCTTGCAAGGGAAAATTCAAGCCATTCGCCGCTTTATCTCCCAGCTTGCAGATAAATGTCACTCATTCACCCATTTGCTTAAAAAGGACGTCACTTTCCTTTGGGGACCCGGAGCAACAACAAGCCTTTGCTTTGCTTAAACAATACCTGGCTAATCCACCTGTCCTCATGCCTCCTACTCCAGGAGAACCACTTTTTCTCTATATTTCTGCTACGCAATACGTTATTGGTGCACTGCTCGCCCAATATGACCTTAGCCATAAAGAGAAAGCGGTGTACTATCTGAGTCACACCCTCATCACCTATGAACTTAATTATCCTCAGATTGAAAAGGCTTGCTTGGCCATTATTTTTACCTTTCAGAAACTTTGCCATTACCTGCTAAATACTAAGACCAAGCTCATATCCAAGGTCAACCCACTCAAGTATTTGTTGTCCAAACCCACCCTCACAGGTAGAATGGCTAATTGGATCATTCTACTCAGTGAGTTTGATATAGAATTTGTCCATCAAAAATCAGTTAAAGGACAAGTACTTGCCAACCAGCTAGCGAAGCACCTTTGCAAAGCACAAAACCTTTGAGTTTGGATCTGCCAGATGCATCTTTGCTCTACATTGAAGAATCTATCGTATGGCAGATACATTTTGATGGATCTTTTACGTTTCATGGTTCAAGTGCAGGAGTGGTCCTTATTACTCCTTCGGGTGATCCTATACCACAGGCTTTCCACCTGGCCTTCCCTTGCACGAACAACATTGCGGAATATGAAGCACTCATTGCAGGGATGAAGCTAGCCATCAAGTGGAATATTCAACATGTTAAGGTTGTAGGTGATTCGCAGCTAATCATCAAACAGGTTAATGATGAGTATAAAGTTAAGGATGATAAGCTCATACCTTACAAAAAGTTAGTGGAAACTCTAAAGGAGTATTTTGTGCGCATCACCTTTGAGAAAATTCCAAGAGCACAGAACAGATCGGCAGATGCCATGGCAACGGTGGGATCTATGCTTCGTATTCTGCCAGGGAACAATGATATGCCATTCTTCATAGAAAATCTACGCCAGCCCACGTATGACATGCCAGAATCTTGCCTAGCTTGTGAGGTTGTTGGTCCCCATTCCCCATGGTATGAACCCATCTTCACCTATCTTAAGGACAATACTTTCCCTCCCAATATCTCCCATTCTGAAAAGCAAATCCTGATTCGCCAGATAGCCCGTTACACCCTTTTAGGAGGTACACTTTATCATCGTGGCTACGATGGGAATCTGTTACGTTGTCTGGATGTGACGGAGTCAATCCAGGCAATTAAAGAAGTACACGAAGGAGTATGTGGAGCACATACAAACGGAATGGTCTTGGCTAAGAAACTGTTAAGAGTAGGTTACTATTGGCCCACCATGGAAACTGATTGTTGTAATTATGTTAGAAAATGTGTGCTTTGCCAAAAGTATGGAAATTTCATCCATGCTCCATCGCAACCATTGCAACCAATCACTACCCCATGGCCATTCTCTAAATGGGGACTTGATCTAATAGGGAAGCTTACTCCTACCTCATCTGATGGTCATACACATATCATCACAGCTACAGAAATACTTTACAAAATGGGTGGAGGATATCCCTTTAACTTATGTCATAGGAGCACAGATTTCTAAATTCATCATGAATCACATTATTTGCCGATATGGTATCCCTGCAGCCATTGTCACAGATAATGGGAAGTCATTTAAGAACAAAACTATGAAAGGCCTTTGCCAACGGTTCCAAATTAGATTAAAATGGTCCACGCCATATTACCCTCAGGGTAATGGACAAGCTGAGGCAACAAACAAGACTTTGGTAAGGATAATGGAGAAGATGGTTAGCAAAACTGGTCAAAACTGGCACCTACAAATCCACCCAGCCCTCTGGGCCTACCGAACATCAATTCACACTCCTACGGGTGTGACACCATATTCCCTAGTGTTCGGGACAGAATCTATCATCCCTTTAGAGATTGAACTCCCATCCCTGTGAATTTCTCTTCAGGACTATTTGGATAAGGATGAAGATTATCGAGTGGCAAGATTGGCTGAGTTAGAGCTCCTAGATGAGAGGCACATTCACGCTCTTAATCACCTGAAGGTATATCAACACAGAATCTCCCGCAACTATAACAAGAGAATCATCCCTCGCCAGTTTGAGGTGGGTGATTTAGTTATGAAGGAGAACCAGTTCAACACCAGAGCAGAGCGAGAAAAGAAAGGGAAGTTCGAACCACACTGGTTAGGACCCTATGTCATAGTTGCCAAGTATGGCACATGGGCATACAAGTTGGCTCACCCCAATGGTGATGAGCTCTGGGAGCCCATGAATGCCATGCATCTTAAGAGGTTTTATGCCTAAACATGGCACAAGAAAGTCATAAAATCACAAAAAAATTAAAAAAATACAAAAACATCAAAAAAATTTAAAAAAAAAATAATCAGAAAAAGAAAAAGAGAAAACAGGTCGTCCACTAGTGAAAACCATGCAATTGTGGCACTTTGGACAAGTCCTTGGGTGAAAACCGGTTTCTGGCGCCTCGGGAGGATTCGTTGTTCACAAGCATCCTGGGTAGTTGTCTTTGGCCTGGACCTAGTTCTACTTTCGAGTTTCCTTGTGCACACCATTTTGTCCAGCCTTGATCCAGCTTTGCCTTCTTCTATTCATCTGTTAGGGATGTGGTCTTTTGTTATTTCCCATCTTATGCTCGGGGCAACTCAATGAGTTCACCTTCTTTTTCATTAGCGCGTGGCTTCTGCCCTTGTATATTCCCCACCTAACGCTGGGGGCATCCACGCTTTCTTGGTTACCTGCACATAGCTTTGGAAAAATATTAAAACCATAAAAACAATATAAAATTGTTTCGAGAAAAACACAAAAATAATATAAAATTGTTTCGATAAAAACACAAAAAACAATAGAACATTGTTTCGAGAAAACACAAAAACAATAGAACATTGTTTCAAGAAAACACAAAAACAATAGAAAATTGTTTCACAAAACACCAAAACAATATAAAATTGTTTCACAAAAACCTAAACAATAGAAAATCAATTTATGAAAACATATCTTACAAAAACATTTACTTGCATTGTCTTGTTTTCTTGCTTTGCTTGTTGCTTGTATAGTGTTTTGCGTGCTCGCTTTTGAGTTGTTTGTTGCTTGGGTGTACTTTGTCATAGTTTATCTTTTCTTCCTTAGAATAGATTCATTCTTGCTTGTGCATATTGTAGTGGATTTCGACATGCTAGTGTGTTAATTCTTTCTTTCTTTCTTAATGCATTTGGTTGTGTTTTGTTACTTGTTAATAAGGCATGGTGATTCATGGTGTATTGCATTGATTCCTGGTGTTCTTTGTAGCATTTGGCTATGTTTCTTGCATGTGCTCTATTTTGTTATCATTCACATCACATTACCATCACTATCATCACATCTAGCATCATCTATACATCATATATAAACAAAAATGCTAAGTTTTACATCATGCATGTATACTAAGCTAATCATCACATATCATATCATCAATGGGGGCAAGAGGGGTTGCACATAATCAAAAATCTATCCCCCCCACACCAATATCATCATATCATCCCAACCATAGACATCAAAATAACACTTGAAAACAACATTTGATATTGTCTATAGATCTATCATCTATAATCTACAACATGCCTCAAACGATCACATGCGATCACCATCTCTCCAGAGTGTCAGAGCCTCATGGTAAGTTTTCTAAACTAAGCGGTTAAAATGAACTGATTGTGATGTTTTTACCCCCCCTGGGGTTTATATTAGCCTATTTTTCACTGATCAGACGGCCAGGACACCCATTTTGCTCACTGTTTTCTCCTCTGTTCGCTGTGGAATAATTATTTTTAATTAAATAATTATTTTTATCTTATTTTTCACTGTATTGGGGCATTTTTTGTCCAATACCCCTTTCTTCTCCCCCGGACAATTTTATTGCTCCCTGGTGATTTTTATTCTTCTTCACACCCTCGTAAATAATTATTTTTCAAATAATTATTTTTTCTTCATTTTTCCACTAAACAAGGACATTATTTGTCGTTTGTTTCTCTTTTCTTCCACCTAGGGCACTTTCTGTTGCCCCTAGGCCCTTCACTTTCTTCTTCTACTTTTCACCATGGTTTGGAAAGCAAAAACAACACAAACAATATATATATATATATATATATATAAATATATATATCCAAAAAAAAAGGCAAAATTTTTCAAAAAATTCCTAAAAAGTAAAACACCCTACAAAATGGTAACTTGCTTCTTACGGCTGAAACTTGTGTCTTGCGCATGATATTTTCTCCATATCCTGTTGGTTTGTCTCACATATTCCCCGATTAATATGACTCGTGGATAACCGGATTCACAACCATTCACACAGCTAGCTGCTTGCTTCGTCTGTACTCTGGGGCACTTTTGGTTGCCTGGTGCTGTTTCATTGCGCACAAACACTTTTCATGGACCTTGTGTCCATTTTCATTTCCCCCTTGCATGTATCCTTGCTTGGGGCATCATTTTTAACCCTTGTTCGTCAATCACAAACTTGTGGATCTCTTCAGCACTGATAACAAAACATTTGTACAACTGTCTTGACCGTTGTTGGGTTGGATATGTGCGTTCATACTTGTTTTCCCTGTTATATGAGCTTGTTTCCTTCTCGTCTTGCATTGCATTATTATATGTTGCATGGAGTTGGTACTTTCAGCAATGGACAATTTTTCGTAGTATGGCTTTTCATGTCATTCTACCTTTGTCGTATGCTTATATTTTTCATAAGGACCGATGATGTAGTTCCTATGGCAATATGATGACATCAAATTTGTTCCAAACAAATAAGTGGCTAGAGGTTAAGCTCTTCTCTCATCTCATCCATATTTCTTCTACACCACTTCCCTTTCACCCCTAATTCTCCCTCTCCTCGGGGCATCCTGCCTCGTCCCCATTCTTCTACCCTACTTCTCATCTTTTCGATCATCGATCGGCTTCCTTCATCACCCCATCGACACTCGAGGGGGCATCTCTCCCTCCTACTAATTTTTCTTCTATCTCTTCAAAATCTATTTTGTCTACTATCTTTGAAATGGCATCACTTATGCCACCCCAAAGAGGGGAAAATGTAGACACCTATAATTACGCCCAAGCAATTTAAATACTTAAATTGCGCTAATTATCCCCTTTCTCGCAAATCAACGACGTATCATCAAAAGCACTCATTTTCCCTCATATCATCATTAATTAATTACACTAAGCTAATTAATTAAGTTTCCTATCCAACAAATACCCTAATTAACGACCTTCCGTTAATAAATCACCCCTTCTACCTAGACTAATTAATTATTATTAATTAATTAGCTTTCCCTTCCATTTTAACCAATAAATCAATATTTAATTGATTTAATCCCCTTATAATAGCCTAAATCACACTAATATTCTTCTAATTGGCTTCTATAAGCTTACACCTACCTATTAATTAATCACCTTTGATTAATTAAAATACCCCCAACTCCCATGACTTGCTAAACATGTATTAAACCCTTCTAAAGTAAGGTTACCTTTAATAAAGCAACCTTATCCATTCCTAATCATGTTTTACCTTTTATCCCACATTCATGAGAATGTGTTGAATCATTTATCCTTTGGGCTATATAAAGAGCCATCCACCTACCTTTTTACTTACACCTAAACTCCTAAGAGAGGAAATGCAAAGCATATAGCAAAGAGACTAAGAGCTTGCACCTTGCCCTTTTGAGAGTTCATCATCTTGAAGAGTTAAGCCTCTTTCTTAAAGTGCTTGGGTCATATGGGAGGTGTCAAAAGGGTCTTGTAGCCCAACTTTGATTAGCCCCCATTCCTAGGTTCTTGGAACATTAAGGACAACTATTTTGATAGCCATGGAGCTTACTTAGGTCCATTCATTTATTTGTTGTTAGAGAATAGAGGAGTTTAGATATTTAGCATTGTTAGTTTCAAAGTTTGTATTTATGAATGCTAGCATCTAACCCTTGTTTAATTATTATCATGATGGTGTTTATGTTTTGTTTTAGCTAAATTGTAGAACTATTTTAGGTGGTATTTCTTGCTTCATTTGATTTAGCATTAAGCAAAGTATACATGCACACAACGTTGCTTGTTTTTTATCATTTTTCAATCTGATTGAAGTTATTTCCCTTGTTCTTTATTTGTGAAGTTTGTGGAAGGATTTTGTAGTAAGCTTCCTAAAATCCCCCTTTCTTTTGGTTTAGGTTTTTGGTTTTTGTTTACTTTTTCCTTTTTTGGGTTAGTTTCCAATCAGGTTTACGTTTTAGGGTTCCCCCTTGAAAATCTTAGTTTTATTTCTTGGAATATGCCATTGATTCATAATAGTGCAGAGGAATTTGCATGTCTTAACCTAACCACAACCTGATTCCCTCTTTTCAGGTTTCGCAGGTTGTTTTGCAGCTTCCAAAATCCGCAGTGTTTCGGGAAATCTAAGGTGTCAGACACTTCAAACCTTCTGACATCTCCAGTGTTGTAGGTTTTCCAAACCTTCCAACATCTCCAGTGTTGTGGGTTTTCCGAACCTTCCGACATCTTCAGTGTTGCGGGTTTTCCAAACCTTCTGACATCTCCAGTGTTGCGGGTTTTCTGAACCTTCCGACATCTCCAGTGTTGTGGGTTTTCCGAACCTTCTAACATCGTGAACTGATTGTTGGGACTTTCCAAGTGTTTGACACCCACTAACATCTGATACTTTTTGCAGTGTTTCGATCCTCTAAGATTGCTGAGTAGATCCTCAAACCTGAGGTGTTTAAAAATTAGAAACAGTTAGTTCATTCTTCTTTTGAAATTCATCATGTCAGATCCTGGTTCATCATAGGATAAGATGGAAAAATCAAGGAGGATGAAGTACAAATTTAGGAAGGTGGATTCTCCCTCCTACATTGATTGTAATTATGACATCCAGGATACAGTACTCAGAAACATAGATATGGAAGATTTTTGGAATAGAGTCAAGAGTTCTTCACAGACCCCATGCCTGAAATCAATAGTTGGCAGTGGTCTTCCTCTCGTAGTAGGTTTCCCCATGTCTGCTCAATTCCTCAAGTTCATCTTTTCTTGTGCTTAAAACTACGACTTTGCTTCTCATTTTGTGAAAAATCAGGTGGGAGAGGTTGTAATCAAGTTGGACGGAGGTTACTTCGATGATCTTCTCAAGCTGCATAACTTTGAGGAGTATAGAGATGTAGATCTCAAGTCATCCCAAAAATATTAGCACAATGATCAAGAGGATTGCATCAAACATGTGAATAAGGAGTTCCTAATCAAAGCCAAGCCAACTATTTCCAGGTTCCCAAGACTTGTTCCTAGAAGTGATTTCATTCAGGAAATCAATGATATCATTGCTCTTTTGAGTCAGGTTTTAAATTTCCCCGAATCAAATTTTTTCCAAGGATGGATATACCAATTCATGATCATTATCAAGAAGAAGGAGATTAATTGGGGGTACCCTTATCAGTAATGAGATAGATTCTTAGATGACAATAGTCTTGTCTACTGGGAAGTTTTATATGTCCTCGTATGTCACCTATATAGTAGTTGGCATGACGAATTATCCTGGATTGGATACAAAGGGGAACAAGACAGTGGAACACATGTTATCGATATTTTCCTCAGTTAACAAGAAAATGGTCCAAATAATAATTTAGGAAGGGTAAATGATGCACTTCTTTTATGAGAACATCTGTAGGTTAAACCTTGAATTGAGGAAATTGAGAGTCTCTGATGTGGCATGGGATGAAGTTTCAAAATGGGGTTGTGTCTTCTTACAATTTGAAGAAGTTCACATATCTTCTGAGTAGTCATGTACTCAGGTGATCCTTTCTGTTTGATCAGATATCTAGGGCACAAACTAATCTTGATGGAGTTGGTCAGGCAATTGTTGGAATTTTCACAAATTCCAACAGAGTAAACACAAGGCCACTATATCCTTTCCAATTTCTATCGAAAGGTTATACTTGTTCAATGATGGTGAAAAGAAAAAGAACACTGTACATGAGCTTCAAGATAATTTGAAAAAGAACATGAAGCCTTGAGATGGGTTTGAATTTTGACGATTCCTTAAGTCATACGAAGCTCTACACCTACACGTACCAAACATAGAAGACATATGGATTGATTTACATGATGAGGTTACCATCCGAAGAAAAGATCATAGAATGTTGACACTCGCAGAGATTCAGACACTTGAGATTCACTAGACATACGAAAAGGTACTGGCGATAATGAAAGGTTTTATGGATCCTTACTATGATGGATTGAATGAATATCAATATGTTTTCCCACCTATTGATTGGTCTATCGGTGAAAAACCCTCCATTATAGGTAGATCGGCCCCGATTATCGCACGTACCAAGGCATGGCTCACCTCTTAGGGAATGAGTTGCAAAGAAGATAATTCATCAAAGTTGGTTGCTGTAGAGGCGGGGCCCTGCAAGAAGGAAAAGGACAAAAGCTCTTCTAAGGGACCTATAAAGGTAAAATTTATCAAGAAGAGAAGAGAAAAAGAAACCCCTTCAACTGTTACTCTAGTTAAAAACAGTGAACGTGCCAAAATCACCAACACCACTAGAAATAGGAGAAATTTATTTGGAAAGAGAGGTGAGCCAACCCTTAATTTCACCATTTGCTAACTACCCAACTGAAGTAACTTTATCTCTTGCATCCCAGTCTTTGGCGTCAGGATTTGCGCTTCCTACTTCACAACCACTTCTACCCCCTCTTTCCCTTCCACTTCATCAGTCATGGCTAGCATTTTCTCCAGACTCTCACCCTCTCTACTCGGACCAAAGCAACTATAGATATGCCTCCCTCCTATGCCTCTTTTCACCGAATCTACTACCACACTAATAACAGGTTCCCACTCCACTAGTGAATCCCACTCCACCTGAAACTATGATACTAAATTCTACAACAGTGACTACTCCTTCTGGTATGCCTCAATGGCTACTAGAGAAAAATCCAAGGAAAAATGAAGGTAGTTGTACCCATACCATGGCCTTTAATTTTAGCGCACTCAAGGCTTCTACTGCTAAGTCATCCAAAAAAACCCAAAATAATTTCGAGGGTTTTAGTGGATGCTTCAGGCCATAAGTTTGTAGAGGTAGCCACTCCCCCGATGAACAAGACCAAAGAGGATATAGTGGCCTCTGATTAGCAGATAACTAGGGTTTCTCTAGGAGAGGTGATGGTAGAAGGAGCACAACAAGATACACAAGATGCTATGAACGTGCTATGCAAGAAATTGAAGGAAACAAAGGACAATAGGGATGAGCTTAAAGGAAAGGTAGAGCAGTTAACGGAAGTATTACTTAAGCTCTCAAAACCCCTTGAATCCGTACCATCTTCCTCGATTCCTGTTGATTTTGATTTCTCATCGGTACCCATAATTGAGGAGATTAATGAAAAAGGGAGAGTGGTCGATGAATGGACCCGAAGGCTGCTCCTACAGGGGAAAGAAGTGATTTAAGACACCGTAGAAGTCTATCAATCTTTGCGGAATATACAGAGTGATGGGGAAAAGATGGATGATGATTTATCTCAAGAGATCAGGCACCTGGAGTTGACTTTCGAAGCTCTCCAGGTACTGAAGCAAATCCAATCACGCATCTTGGTAGAAGAGGGCGTCATCCCACATGCAGATAATTTTTTCTAGCTGACCAAAGCCATCAGATTTAGGGTAAAGATCCTCAATGAAGGTTACAACAAATTGAGAGAATCAAGAGATCAATTAATTGATGGCAAGATTGACCTAGAAGAAGAACTGATGAAAATCTGTGTAAAAATGTTGAGTGGAGATTCGGGTATCCTACCAGTTGATGATCTTTTCAAACAAATCCAAGAATTAATTCAACATGAACCAACTCATGGATTTAGTATAGATCTTATTGACAGGTTTGTAAAGATTGAACATACTTTGGAGACCCTGAGAAAACTTAACAAAAGGTTGAGAAAGCTCCCCAGAAATGCCAGTGACACTCATGAAACATGTGAAGTCTTGAGTGATCATTCTACTGCACCTGATGAAAATGAGATGCAAGGTATAATCCAGAAATTCCAAGAATTTCAGAACAAACAAACTTTGCTGGAAGAAGGGAAAGATGAAGAAGAGAAAGATGACGTTTCAGACTAAGTCATAATGCAACATGTCATTTCAATCTTGAAATTGACATGTCTTTTTCATTTCCGATTCATCACATAGGAAGTAAGTTTTGACTTGGTCTCCTGCGTGAGGGCCAAGTAAAATAGGACTCTTGCTAGAACACTATTTTATAGGGTTTATCCTATTTTATCTCTACTTTTTTTATTATAAATAAGGGATGCTTATGCATTCCAAAAGGTTGAGATTTTTGGAATATTGAGAACTATTGTGAAGAAGAAAAACTTTGTGTTTTCTTTTTATCATTTGAGGAATAGAAGCTGATGCTATTTTGCAAACTTTGTGTTGTGAGATGTATCTTTCTTAAGATATTATTCTTATGTTCGTAATCTTAAGATATTCTTTATTTAGAATCTTGATGATTCTAATCATTTCAAACATTACATTTGTTATCTAAATCTCGTATGATTATTTCATGCTCTGTTTTTACTCGAAAGAAAATACGTTCCTCTGATTTTCTTTCCATTGTGTTTCTTCCATAATAATAATTTCTGACCCAGTCCATTTATAAAAACAACATCTTCACATAGTTTGGATATGGATTTTAGGATTCTATCCCAACCCCAATGGTTAGATTAGTGTGAATATTGTACGCATTATTTCTATTGTGTTTTAGATTAGTAATAAACAGGCAGCCTCACCTATCTTTGAGGAGGGATTTAATCCCATGTACTGTGGTTGAACCTCATATTTTGACTTGACAAAATATCCAACCAACAGTTTTTGGCGACTCCGCTGGGGAATATGAATTTATAGCATAAAGCTTATCCTCTTGGTGTCTGGCGACTCCTTATTTTCGACAAGATTTCTTTCCTAGTTCAAGCTGGCCGAAAAGATCTTCACTCGGTCCCACTAAGCCCGGGGTGAAATTGATACACTCTTTGAGTTTCTACAACAACATAATTTTAGTCTTTCCCCCAACTGCGTTATTTCTAACCAAACCAGAAGTTCTTCACCTGTTTGGAGAAACTGAATCCCCATAGAATGGGAAGCATCTGCAACTTGTCGCGCGTTATTCTTGTCTGACACTTGGATCCCTATATGCACTCTTTTCAGAAGGATGGCAACACAACCTGTTCCCTGGGACACAGCTATTGGTCCTCTTTCTTTAACTCCACCATTGCATGAGTTACCACATGGATCACATAAAAACATTCCCAAGTTCAATGGTGATGGGAAGCAGCATCCTGATGAAAACATTGCATCTTTATTTGTAGTATGCAGTGTCCTTGGAGTAGCTCACAAAGATGTCTCTATTCGACTCTTCAATGAAACATTACACGGTGCAGCAGCTGAATGGTTTTACCACCTTCCAAATGCATGTATCACACACCAGGCTACCATGAGGACTAGATTCGAAGCACGTTTCAAACCGGCTGAAGATTCTCATTCTTTTTTAGCACAACTTACCCATATGAAGAAGGAATCACATGAACCCATGTGGGACTTCATGGCAAAGTTCAACAAGCTGATCTGAAAGATTCTGGAAATAGCTGTACCTACTCCAGAAAATCAGAAATGCTTCTTCATTAATGCTCAGCCTCCCGATGTGAGCTTCTTATTAAGAAGGTCGGCTATCCCAGATTTGGCTATCACTCAGTCAATGGCTATTGAAATAGAGGATGATCTCATTTTAGCTGGAAGAATCAGGAAAGATGCACCCAAACCTAAAAATCAAGGTTCTTCCCAAGGTAATACTGACCTTATGATTCAAAAGATGGTTAACGATTTGATTGCTTTAAAAAAGAAAATGTCCCAGCAAGTGAGCAATGTTCTGTATCAGGATATCCCTAGATGGAATTTCAATAACACCAATGGTGTGCCTGTAAGAGATAGGCCGCGGTTAACTCCTTCTCAACCAAGGCTGGCAATCGAAGATCCTCCCGTTAACGTGGTAGTAGAGATAGTTGAAGAAGAGGAAGAACCTGAAGAACAAGATTCCCCCGAGGCTTTTGAAGCTTCAGGGTATGCTGATGAGTCTTATGACAATTCTGCTGGTGACTCCAGCATTGGGTATTTGGAATACAAAGAAGATGAATGTGCACTGGATGGTCAATCATTTGATGTCTTCACTCAATTCCAATCTCAGAATCCAAGAAAACCTCTTGAAATCCCCAAGGAGAAGAACAAGGAACCTCCCATAGCCATAGTTAAGAGAGGTACTCCTATTTCAGTGCAAACTGAAAGAGAAGTCACCAAAAAGGTAACAACTTCTCCTCATTCTCTTTCTCCTAAGGTCAGTGCCGTAGCTCAAGCTCATGTGATTAGAACAAAACCTACTATTACCCCTTCTTATACTACTTTTGACATTATCGATCATGAAAAAAAAGAAAGATCCAAATGTCAGAAGCAGAATACCTTCAGTCAAATCCTGAACAGTTCAAAAAACTTACCAAATTCATTAGAAGTAAAGCCACCATTCCCCCACCTTCAAAAGGTATTTTGTCAAATCCTACTCAATCCCCACCTCAAAACAATCTGACCTCAGCCTCTTCTTCATAAATAATTTAACCATTCTATTTATCTTTGCTTATAAATAGGTTTAAACTCAGCAATTACATCATCGATTCAGGGGCCTCAGACAATGTTATGCCCGTAAAAGTAGCCCACACCCTTGGGCTTACTTTGACTTAGTCATATGGACGGTGTTACTCCATGGAAACCAAGCAAGTTCCCTTGATTGGTTAGATCAAAGATGAATAGTTTGCATTCGTTGCCTTCCCAGAAAAGAGAGTAAAAATGACCATTCTAGTCGCTGACATTCCTGCAACTTACAGTATCCTCTTGGGTAGAGGTTTTTGTAAAGATGTCAGAGGAGAGATTAATATGGATTGGACCAAGGCCAGAATTCCAGTCAATGGGGTTTATCATGTTCTCCATCCTGAGCCTCAGGAAAAGTATTTGGTATCTAAATCAGATGACCCTAAGGCTCAAATTCTTTTCGAAGATGCTAGTTTTGGAAATTATTTCATGACATCAGAGATACCAGCTGTAGATGTCAAAGAAGAATATTCTAATGCTATTTGGACCCTCAAATTTGATGGTAGCTGTTCAACCACCAGATTGGGTGCTGGTGTAGTTCTTATATCTCCTAATTCTGAGATCTTCCCCTCTACCTTCAAATTGCAGTTTGATAATACTAATAACATAGTTGAATATGAAGCTCTGTTACTAGGATTAGAAATGGCCAGACAAAAGGGAATTTGAAATCTCAAGGTTTAAGGGGATGCAGAGCTGATTGTCAACTAGGTCAAGGGGATCTATCAAGTAAAAAATGATCACTTGAGACATTACAGGAACAAAGTTTGGGATAATATAGACTGTTTTGACGCATTCTCCATTAAGGCAGTTTTGAGAGATTATAACAACAAGGATGATTCTTTGGCCATGTCTACATCCCTCCTTCTCCCTCATCCCCAGTTCAAACAAGATACATATACCATTGAGATTGTGTATCATCCCAATATCCCAGATAATGCAGCTCATTGGCAAGTGTTCAGTGATGATCAACAGGTGTTGTATTTCCTAGAAAAAGATGACAATTTTAGTGAGCTATACTTTGAAGGTTTGGAATCAGCTTTCCGTGAATCTATTTCAAATCCATATCAAGAGGTTGATGGTGAGTTTATTCATCTTAAAGGTAAGAAGATTCCCAAAGGGTTGGTTTCTCTGGAGGGCTTGTTTGACAAACATGACCGTTTCATTCAAAACAAGAGACAAACTGAAGGATCTTCTTCCTCGGAAGTAGATCAGGTCAATCTAGGTTTGTCTAATCAACCTCGGATGGTGAATATTGGGAAGTGTTGTTCTCCTGAAGAGAAAGAAAAATTCACTTCACTCCTAAAGAGATACATGGATGTCTTAGCCTGGTCCTATGCATATTTAAAATCCTTCAAGCCTAAAGACGTACAACACAGTATCCCTTTGAAGCCCAATGTAAAACCCTACAGGCAGAAGCAGCGGCATTATCATCCCAAAATCTCAAGAACCATTCTTGCAGAGATCTAGAAGATGCTAGATGCTAGGATTATCTTTCCAATCCACCATTCCACCTGGGTTGCTAATATCGTACCTGTTAGGAAGAAGAATGGTGAAATCCATATTTGTGTTGATTTCCGGAACCTAAATCAGTCTTCATTAAAAGACAACTATCCCTTACCTATCATGGATCAAGTGTTACAGACAGTTACTGGATCAGAAATGTTATCCATGCTTGATGGATTTTCAGGATATAATCAAGTTGAGGTAGCTGTTGAAGATCAACACAAGACGGCCTTCACAACCCCATGGGGGACCTTTTCTTATTGGAGGATGCCTTTCGGCTTAATCAACGCCGGAGCTACCTTTCAAAGAGCTATAGACTTAGCATTCAGGGACCTGATGGGAAGATCCATAGTGGTATATTTGGACGACTTGACCGTTTTCTCTAAAAAACGGAGTGATCATTGTGATCATCTAGAACAAGTACTCTTGATATGCCAGCATCATGGAATTTCATTAAATCCCAAGAATTCCATGTTTGGAGTGACCGAAGGAAAGTTACTAGGTCATATTGTGACTAGAGAAGGAACCAAGCTTGATCCAAAAAGGGTGAAGGCCATTCAAAGCCTTACCCTACCCACAAGAAAAATTGGAGTTTACTCCTTCGGAAAGGTCAATTTCTTGAGAATATTTGTACCTGATTTTGTTGATAAAACCAAGGATATCCTTGGGATGATGAAGGGAAAAATTCCATTTCAATGGAGTACTGAAGGGAAGCTTGCATTTAATGAAGTCAAAAGGGTGATTGCTTGCACTCCTATCCTAGTATGTCTAGATTTCAAAAAAAACTTCATCATGTATAGCTATGCTTCCACACACACAGTGTCAGCCATCCTGATGTAGGAGAACGGTGAGGGTATTGAAGCTCCCATCACTTTCATGAGTTACCCATTAAAGGAACATGAACTAAAAATGTCACAAATTTAAAAGCATGCTTATGCAGTGGTACGAGCGGTGAAACATTTCAGGTACTATGTGCTGAACTCTCATACCCTCGTTCTTGTTCCTGACACCGCCGTTAAATCCAGTTTGACTCAATAAGAGTTGGGTAGTCAGTGAGGCAACTAGATAGCTAAAGTTCAGGAGTATGACTTAGACATTAGACCTACCAAGTTGGTATGAGGAAGGGGCCTATGCTAATTTTTTGCTGAAAATCATGCTAAAACAAAATGCAAAAGGACCGAAGACACCTCTTCAAAGTTGCCCATGGTTCTTTTCATGAGTACAATTGATGAATGGTACACAAATATTGCTTTCTTTCTAACTTATGGTGAATGATTCCCACATTTAAGCCAAAAGAATAAGAGGACAGTCAAGTTAAGATCTGTAAGATACATCCTATGGGATAACGGGATATATAAGAAAGGCATTGATGGTGTGTTCCTGCGTTGTGTTGATAAGTCGCAATAGGTGAAGTTACTAGAGTCCTTCCATAGTCTAGCATGCAGAGGACATTTCTCATCCTCCGTAATAGCATATAAGATATTACGGGCTAGGTACTATTGGCCCACTCTCTTTCAAGATTCAACAGAATGGGTATCCAAGTGTGAAGCTTGTCAACATTTTGTTGGCCACCCTAAGCTAGCAGCTCTTCCCTTGAAGTCTGTAGTGATTGAAGAACCTTTTCACCAGTGGGGAATTGATTTCATTGGAACGTTGAATCCTACTTCCAGTGCCAGACATAATTACGTGCTTACTACTACAAATTATTTTACCGAGTGGGTGGAAGCTACACCAATCAAGAAAGCAACCTCAAAAGCCATGTACAAATTCCTTCAAGAAAATATAATTGTCAGATTCAGTGTGCCTCACAAGATTGTGGCTGATAACGCATCCAATTTCTCATCACATGAGTTGACAAAATTTTGCTATGGATTTAGCATCACCCTGGCTCACTCACCTGATTATTATCCCCAAGGCAAATGGGCAAGTTGAGTCCAGTAACAAGAACCCTGGTTACCATAATTAGAAAACTAGTAGATGAAAACTAGAGGACATGGCACAAAGCATTGTATGATGCATTGTGGGGGGATTGGATTACCCTAAAGTGAGCTTTAGGAATGTCTCCTTTCCAAGTAATATATGGGATTGATGTTGAGATCCCTATCTTAGTAGAGTTGCCAGCCTTACTGTTGGCCAAAGCAGTCGAAGATGTGACTTTTCAAGATTCTATTGAAAAAGGGTTATGTACCTAGTTAGGTTGGAAGAAGAATGAAGCAGGGTGATTAATCACATTGCAGATCATCAAAGCAAAGTAAATAATTTTTTTGACAAGAAATCAAGGCAACTTGACTTCTAAATTGGAGACCTGGTGTTGCTTTGGGATAATAGAAGGGAGTAGAAAGGAATGCACCGAAAGTTTGATTCTTTTTGGAAAGGACCTTTTAAGATTCATCAGCTGAATGGTGAAAATAGTTTCTGTCTATCATATCTTAATGGAGAGTCACTCCCCTTGCCTTTTAGTGGCCAACATTTGAAGTTGTTCCATCATTAATGTAAGATGCTCTTTTGCATTGTACATAATTATTTTCTGTCGTGTGTTTGCTTTTGGTCTTCTTCCTTTCTTTTCTTTGCTTTTGGTTTTCTTCTTTTCTGACTCCATAGCCCAATGAATAAAGCTAGAGATTTTGAGTTCTCTTCCTTTGATATCACAAAGAAAGTCCCCAACTAGAGCCAGTTGTTATCTCATTTTTTTTTTGTTTACACCAAAAATTTAGTGATAACCCTAGGATTTTTTTTGAAACTGGTTTCCTAATAATGCCCTTTCAGAGAGATAATTGGGTTTTCAGGTTTCAATAGCAAGACAACATGATTTTTGGATGCTTCATGTTGTTTGTTCCCCAAAACCCGCATCAAGTAAGTATTTTAGGTTTTCGGGTCCACCAAGCATCGGAACATGCCTTAATTAGAACATGCTTCATGTCACATGTTTTTCGATTTTCGAAACCCGATTTGCTCGTTTGTATTGGGTTTCTCGTGTTCTCTGAGCATTGGAGCATGCCTTGTTTAGAACATGCTTCATGTCACATGTCTTCTGATTACCTGAAACCTGACTCGCCCCTTTGTTTCGGGATTTCGGAACCATAAAGCATCATGCTTCATGTCGCTTGTTTCCCGCAACCTGAAATCCGAATTAATATGAAATCCTTTGTGTCAGGTTTCTGGATATCCCAAGCATGCTAACATGGCATTAATGCCAAGTTGTTGGGTAGTTAACACACGTGTCAAATGAAGTTTATTAAATGTGAAATTTATTATAAATACTTGGAATTTTACATCATTTTTACTAGATGCACCTTTTACCTCGTGGATTTTCGTGCATGTGTCTTCGACCCTGTAACCCGACTCGCCTTTGTGCTCGATTGCGTTGCTCATTTTTTTATCATTTTTCAATCTAATTGAAGGTATTTCCCTTTTTCTTTGTTTATGAAGTTTATGGAAGGATTATATAATAAGCTTCCTAAAATCCCCCTTTCTTTTGGTTCAGGTTTTTGGTTTTTGTTTACTTTTTCCTTTTTTGGGTTATTTTCCAATCAGGGTTACGTTTTAGGGTTCCCCCTTGAAAAGATTAGTTTTATTCCTTAAAATATGTCATTTTTATGAGATTAGAATAATGTATCGTTGATTTCATAAAAATGGGGAGAAATTTTCATGTATTAACCTAACAACAACTTGATTCACTCTTTTCAGGTTTAGCAGGTTATTTTGCAGCTTCCAAAACCCGTAGTGTTGCAGGTTTTTCAAACCTTCCGACATCTCTAGTGTTGCGGGTTTTTCAAACCTTCTGACATCTCCAGTGTTGTCGCACACTTCAAACATTCTGACATCTCCAGTTTTTTGGGTTTTCCGAACCTTCCAACATCTCCAGTGTTGTGGGTTTTTTGAACCTTCTGACATCTCTAGTGTTGTGGGTTTTCCAAACCTTCCGAAATCTCCAGTGTTGCGGGTTTTCTGAACCTTCTGACAGCGTCAACTGATTGTCGAGACTTCCCAAGGGTTTGACACCCACTGATCTCCAATACTTTGTGTACTTTTTTGAGCCTCTAAGATTGCTGAGCAGGTCCTCAAACCTGAGGTGTTTAAAAATCATAAGTAGTTAGTTCATTATTCTTTTGAAATTCCTCATGTCGGATCCTAGTTCATCACAATATAAGATGGAAAAATCAAGGAGGATGAAGTACCAATTTAGGAAGGTGGAGTCTCCCTCCTACATTGATTGTAATTATGACATCTGGGATATAGACCTCGGAAACATAGATATGGAAGATTTTTGGAATAGATTCAAGAGTTCTTCCCAGAGACCCCATGGATGAAATCAATAGTAAGCAGTGGTCTTCCTCTCACAGCAGGTTTCCCCATATCTACTTAGTGCCCCGAGTTCATCTTAGCCTGTTCTTCAAACTACGAATCTGCTTCTCATTCTGTGAAAAATCAAGCGTGGGAAGAGGTTGTAATCAAGTTGGACGGAGGTTACTTCGATGATCTTCTCAAGTTGCCTAACTTTGAGGATTATGGACATGTAGATCTCAAGTCAGCCCAAAAAGCTTGGTGTAATGATCAGGAGGATTACATCAAGCACATGAATAAGAAGTTCCTAATCAAATCCAAGCCGGCTGTTTCCAGGTTCCCAAGACTTGTTCCTAGAAGTGATTTCATTCAGGAAATCAATGATATCATTGCTCTATTGAGTCAGGTTTTTGGTTTCCCTGAATCAAATTTTTTCCAAGGATGGATGTACCAATTGATGATCATTATTAAGAAGAATCAACAGGGGATTGATTGGGGTACCCTTATCAGTAATGAGATATATTCTCAGATGACAATAGTCTTGTCTACTTGGAAGTTTTATATGTCCTCGTATGTCAACTATGCAGTGGCCGGTATGAGGAATTATCCTAGATTGGACTCAAAGGGGAATAAGACAGTGGAACATGTTCATCGGTATTTTCCTCCGTTAATAAGAAAATAGTTCAAAGACCAATTCAGAAGGGTAAATGATGCCTTCTTTTACGAGAAAATTTGTAGGTTAAGCCCCGAACTAAGGAAAATGAGAGTCTCTAATGAGGCATGGGCTGCAGTTTCAAAATGGGGTTGTGTCTTCTTGCAATTCAAGAAGTTCACATATCTTTGAGTAGTCATGTACCCAGGTGATCCTTTCCATTTGCCCAGATATCCAGGGGAAAAGCAAATATTGATGGAGTTGGTCAGGTAATTGTTGGATTTTCAAAAATTCCAACAGAGTAAACACAAGGCTGTTGTATCCTTCCCAATTTCTATTAGAAGGTATACTTGTTCAATGGTTGTGAAAGCTAAGAATGTTGTACATGAGCTTCAAGATAAGTTGAAAAAAACATGAAGCCCTGAGATAGGTTTGACTTTTGAGGAGTCCTTAAGTCATATGGAACTCTGCACCCACACGTACCAAGCATAGAAGGCATCTGGATTGATTTGCATGATGAGTTTGTTGTCTGAAGAAAATATCATAGCAGGTGGACACTCGTAGAGATTTAGACACTCGAGCTCACTGACATACCAGAAGGTACTAGTGATAATGAAAGTGTTCTAGATCCTTCCTATGACAGATTGAATGAAGATCAACATGTTTTCCCACCTATTGATTGGTATATCAGTGAAAAGGCCTCCATTATAGATAAATCGGCCTCGATTCTCGCATGCATTAAGGCATGGCTCACCTCTTGGTGAATGAGTTTCAAAGAAGATAATTTTTCAAAATTGGTTGCTGAAGAGGCGAGGCCCTCCAAAAAGGGAAAGGACAAAAGCTCTTCCAAGGGACCTGTAAAGGTCAAATTTGTCAAGAAGAGAAGAGAAGAAGAAACCTCTTCAACTGTTACTCCAGTTGAAATGGTGAACGTGCTAGAATCACCAACACCACCAGAAATAGGAGAAATTTCTTTGGAAAGAGAGGTGAGCCAGCCCCTAATTTCACCATTTACTGACTGCCCAACTGAAGTAACTTTATCTCTTACATCCTAGGCTTTGGCATCAGAATCTATGCTTCTTACTTCACAACCACTTCTACCCCCTCTTTCCCCTTCCACTTCATCATTGATGGCCACAATTTTCTCCAGAATTTCACCCCTCTCTGTTGGGACAAAAGCAATTACAGATATGCCCCCTAAGCCTCTCTTCACTGAATCTACTACCACATTGATAACAGTTCCCACTCCACCAGTGAATCCCACTCTGCCTGAAATTATGATACCAACTTCTACAATGGTGGCTACTCCTTCTGGTACGCCTCAATGGTTATTATTGTATATATCTCCCCCCGGGTAGATATAGACAAGCGGAAGAGTATGGGAAATCAAAGAAACTCAGACCCCAAAAATTTATTTCCCTTGGCGCAGGTAAGAGTCGCACATCAGAAGGTGTTAACACGAAAATGGATGCGCTCATGGCGCAGGTAAGAGGCGCATGACATACAGTGTCGACATGGCAAAATTTGTGCCCTTGGCGCAGGTAAGAGGCGCACATCGGAAGGTGTTAACACGAAAATGGATGTGCCCATGGCGCAGGTAAGAGGCGCATGACATAGAGTGTCGACATGGCAAAAGTCACGCCCTTGGCGTAGGTAAGAGGTGCACATCAGAAGGTGTTAACATGAAAATGGATGCGCTCATGGCGCAGGTAAGAGGCACACGACACAGAGTGTTGACATGGAAAAAGTCGCGCCCTTGGCGCAAGTAAGAGGCACACATCGGAAGGTGTTAACACAAAAAAAGGATTCACCCATGGCGCAGGTAAGAGGCGCATGACACAGAGTGTCGACATGGAAAAATTCATGCCCTTGGCGCAGGTAAGAGGTGCACATCAGAAGGTGTTAACATGAAAATGGATGCGCTCATGGCGCAGGTAAGAGGCGCACGACACAAAGTGTCGACATGGAAAAAGTCACACCCTTGGCATAGGTAAGAGGCTCACATCGAAAGGTGTTAACACAAAAATGGATGCACCCATGGTGTAGGTAAGAGGTGCACATTGGAAGGTGTTAACAAGAAAATGGATGCGCCCATGGCGCAGGTAAGAGGTGCATGACATAGAGTGTCGACATGGCAAAAGTTGCGCCCTTGGCGCAGGTAAAAGGCACATGACACAGAATGTTGACATGACAGAATTTGTAACTTGGCACACATAAGGGTATTTCGACATGAATATGGATGTGCCTATGGCGCACGTTCAGGAGGCGCAACATTCTGAGTGCTGACAGGAAGCAGACCCTGACCCAGATATTCAGACGGCCATAACTTTTCACAGGGAGCTCAGATTCATGCAAGGTTGGAATTTTTGGAAATCTTACGAGGTCCTCTGTCCAACTACGAATGGATATATTTAATTGGGTGGGAAAAAGTTCTTAAAAATGCAAAATACAGTTCACCACTTTTTAAGTTTGCTAGGGTTCTCACCTACCACCATAATGAGATAAATTAAATGCAACCTGGAGGTGGTTAGGGTAGATTTGGATTTCCTCTCTCTTCCCTCTCTCATTCTTCCTATAAATTTTAATGAGGGGTTTCTTTCTAAAGGTTGGACATTCTTGTTTTTCCCCTCCCTTCTTCTCTTTGGCAGGTGAATTTGTGGAGTTCAAACCTCCCATCTAAAACTGTAATGCAACTTTGCCTCTTGGCATTTTGTAGTGAATTGTATCAAATATTTGGAGCAAATAAAGCATGTCTGTGGATGATTTTCAACCCTCTCTATGTTCATTTTGCATCCTTCTGATCTTTCACTGCAATTTTGTTATCTGTGCATGATCTTGCATTACATTTTATTGGTTTGTGTTTATTGGCAAGACAGGTGTTCTTCATTCCTCGATGCATCACCTCTGTTAGTTTAGGTTTATTTTTATGCATCTTCTTACCCTATCTCCTTGGCAAGTTAGATTAGGTTTTGAGTAAACCCTATACATTTTTACGTGTGCATCTGAACAGAGGAATAGGAACTGGCCTTCATCCGGAGAGCTTTTCTGATTTTGCAAGGTCCCACACTTGGGAAAAGCTCCATGTTATGTAATCGCACTAAGAGTCTCAACCCATTGAGTTGCAGACATTCAGGGGTGCTGTCATTCGACACCAACAGTTACTTGAGCAAACTCCAAGGAAAAGAAAGGTAGTTGTACCCATACCAGCCTCTGATTTTAGTGTACTCAAGGCTCCTGCTAAGTCAGCCAAAAAACCCAAAACAGTTTCGAGGGTTTTAGTGGATGCTTCAGGCCATAAGTTTGCAGAGGTAGCCACTCCCCCGATGAACAAGATAAAGAGGACATAGTGACCTCTAATTATCATATAACTAGAGTTTCTCTAGGAGAGGTGACTGTAGGAGCACAACAAGATGCACGAGGTGCTATGAACATGCTATGCCAGAAATTGAAGGAAAAAAAGGACAGTAGGGATGAGCTTAAAGGAAAGGTTGAGCAGTTGACGGAAGTATTACTTAAGCTCTCAAAACCCCTTGAATCCGTACCATCTTCCTCAGTTCCTGTCAGGTTTGATTTCTCATCGGTACCCATAATTGAGAAGATTAATGAAAAAGGGCGAGTGGTCAATGAATGGACCCAAAGGCTGCTCCAACAGGGGAAAGAAGTGATTCAGGACACCGTAGAAGTCTATCAATCTTTGGGGAATATACAGAGTGATGGATAAAATATGGATGATGACTTCTCTTAAGAGATCGGGCACCTGGAGTTGACTTTCAAAGCTCTCCATGTACTAAAGCGAATCCCATCATGCATCTTGGTAGAAGAGGGCGTCATCCCACATGTGGATAAGCATTTCCAGCTGACCAAAGCCATCAGATTTAGGGTAAAGATTCTCAACGAAGCTTGTGGAAAATTGAGAGAATCAAGAGATCAATTAATTGACAGTAAGTGTGACCTAGAAGAACTGATGAAAATCTGTGCAAAAGTGTTGAGTGGAGATTCGGGTATCCTACCATTTGATGATCTTTTCAAACAAATCCAAGAGTCAATTCAGCATGAACCAACTCATGGATTTGGTATAGAAATTATTGACAGGTTTGTAAAGATTGAACATACTTTGGAGACCCTGAGAAAACTAAACAAAAAGTTGAGAAAGCTCCCCGACAATGCCAGTGACACTCATGAAACCTATGAAGTATTAAGTGATCATTCTACTGCACCTGATGAAAATGAGATGCAAGGTATAATCCAAAAATTCCAAGAATTTCAGAACAAACAGGATTTGCTGGAAGAAGGGAAAGTCAAAGAAGATAAAGATGACGATTCAGACTAAGTCATGATGCAACATGTCATTTCAATCTTGAAATTTACATGTAATTTTCATTTTTATTTCGTCACATAGGAAGTAAGTTTTGACTTGGTCTCTTGCGTGAGGGCCAAGTAAAATAGGACTCTTGCTAGAACACTATTTTATAGGGTTTATCCTATTTTCTCTCTACTCTTTTTATTATAAATAAGGAATTCCTATGCATTCCAAAGGGTTGATATTTTTTGAATATTGAGAACTGTTGTGAAGAAGAAAAACTTTGTGTTTTCTTTTAATCATTTGAGGAATAGAAGCTGATGCTATTTTGCAAAATTTGTGTTGTGAGATATATCTTTCTTAAGATATTGTTCTTATGTTCGTAATCTTAAGCTATTCTTTGTTTAGCATCTTAATGATTCTAATCATTTCAAACATTACATTTTTTATCTAAAGATTGTATGATTATTTCGTGCTCTGTGTTTACTCGAAAGAAAATACATTCCTTTCATTTCCTTTCCATTGTGTTTCTTCCATAATAATAATTTTTGACCTAGTCCATTTATAAAACAACATCTTCACATAGTGTGGATATGGATTTCGGGATTATATCCCAACCCCAATGGTTAGATTAGTGTGAATATTGTACGCATTATTTCTATTGTGTTCTAGATTAGTAATAAACAGGAAACCTCACTTGTTTTTGAGGAGGGATTTAGTCCCATGTATTGTAGTTGAACCTCATATTTTGACTTGACAAAATATCCAACCAACAACCGCATATTACTTAAGTGGAGGCCAAGTTGAACTAATATTTAGAAGAGGTTGCTTGGATTTACTTAGTAATGTCACATATAACTTGAGTGGAGGAGTGGGACTATCCATAAGGGGAGGTGGAGTGTTCTTAATAGGCGGCATTTGAGTGGCCAAAGAAGGCACCGTAGAAGTGATAACATGATGTTCATTAGATATATATGAATCGGATTTAGGAACCCATTGACATGTAGCGTTTATATATGGACATGCAACAGAATGTTGTGCAGTGAATGAGATAAAGCCTTGACACTCAAGATGTTTAATTCTTTGTTGTAAATCATAGCAATCGTTGTCATTATGTCCATTTATTCAATGGTAATTGAAATAGGGATGACCTTGATATTTTTCAAGCCGATAAGGATGATAGTAATGAGCAAGCGGTAAAGTGATCAATTGAAGACCTAGGATCTAAGTAAGATGTCATATTTCTTAGTATTGTTCTCAAATATGATATACTCTGGTAATGGTATGACTTGAGTCTCACTTACATGAGCACATGTAGTGGATATAGAATGAGGATGCGATGAAGAGGGAGAAAAAACATGAGTCTGAGAAGTGTCCTTAAGATGTTGGATTTCATATTTTAGAGATGCAATCGTGGATTCCATAGCCTTAAATTTGTCTTGAAATAAATAATGCAAATATTGAATTGATTCCAACATGGGTTGATTATATGGAGGATCACGATGACTATGGTTGTCATATAGAAGATTGAATATAGGACTTATTTTGTGTGGTGGCATATCTTTAGGAAGATACTTGGTGTCTAGGGATTTTTGCAGAACAGCCTGGAAATTGGGATGCATTTTAAGCAAATAAAAAAATTGAGGAATTTTTGGAGCCATGATAGAGGGAAAATGAGGATCCTAAACGTGAAAGTGTTTGGGTTCACCAAAATTATTAACTAAAATGAGATTTTTCTAGTGTAATCTAATGTTATAGGAACAGTAAAATGACTAAATAAATGAAGTAATAAAATACCAAAATACACCCAAGCAAACTAAGCTAGAATATATGAAATCCTAGTGTGTAAGAAGGGTTAATAAAATACTTAACTGATTCACAAATGGTGCGGGAATGTGTCGGAGTGTAGAACAGATGAACAGAAGGAGGAAGTGACTACACAAAATCTTGAGAAATCATAGATCTAAGTTATCTTACTAGATTGGGGTGCCTGAAAAGGGATAGGGGCACACGTGGGTGCCCCTGGTCTAAGATATAGGCACCCTGGTCTATGGAAGTGTTCAAAAAACCTCCTCTGGAGTGTCATTGGATGTTCACCTGTGTTCACTTCCTGTTGCTAAACTACACCAGATGTCCCTATGAATAGGAGATGGAAGAATCACCTGTAAAATCCCAGAAAAAGTGTCAAAACTCTAAAAAATAAAGATGCAAATGAAGGGTTCAGACTATCCTTAACAGCCACAATGGTGGACTTGCTAAGAGAGTGTTGTACTAAATCTCATACCTAATGTATTTCTAGGTGTGTGTGTGTGCAAAATCATGCCCTAGGTTTCTCTTATGTTAGACATACTTTATGATGTAGAGAGAAAATAAATAGATGTAGAATGTAGTAAATGTGTGCATGGAAACAATAGACTCCCCTCCTATGAAGTGTGATGTAGATGAACTATCCTAGTGTGCCTTGTCATGGAGCTAGATGGATACACATGTAGCTATAGATGTCTTTGATGGATACAACTCTAGATGGTGATAGTAGATGCTTTGTACTTTAATCACTCATTATGGTCACATAACTTTATATTTATATGGTTCTCTTGTTCTAATTTCATAATTAACCTTGAAAAGGCTGACCATCAAAATGATAGAAAGCTCAAATGGATAGAAAGTTCCCAAATGTGAGAGTAAAGTGCAAAGAGGATCAAGGTGCCCCAAAGGGGACCAAGGCGCTTGTAGTGTCCCAATCCTGGCTTGGTACCCCAGTCAGAAATAGGAAACACACAAAATGATAATATAGACTGGGAAAGTGCAAGTGTAAGATCGAAAATATGACAACAAGCAATGTAAAAATGGCCAAAGACATGAGTTAATTATTAATCTTTTCAATTAAGAACCATATGAATAGTAGTATGAGACAAGGACTAAATAATGACTCAAAGTGCGTGATTTTGTCTATACACATCCATAAAATCCATATTTAGTGACCTTGGCATCCATCTCTACCTCACCACATTCACTCTTGTCCTCTTCTTCTTCAGGTATAAGTGTCTACACTTTTCCCAACTCTTACGCTCTTTTCGTCCCTAATAATATAAGTGTCATCAGTCTCCTTCTCTTCATGTGCCTCCTCTTCCACACGTGGTTTGTCCTTAGGAAAACTCTTATTCACCTTACCCTTTATGGCACGTGACTTCCTTTGATCCTCATAATTCTTTTTGGCCAAGTTCTCAGTCCATTCTTTCTCAATATCCTTGCGTAAGGTTTCTCCTCTCTTCTCCAAATTAGACTCCTCACTTGTTTATGTGTTAGAGACAACATTTTCCCCTCCACGCTTAAATTTTTCCTTCTCCACATTTTCTTATGGTGGTTAAGAAATTTCAAAACCACATCCTCTTCTTCTTATGTAGTACATCTTCTTGCACCATGAATGATCATGTTTACCTTCCTCTTCTTCTTCTTCCTCTTCAGGAGTGTCTACGTGTGTTCTCTTCAACGGTGGCACCACTGGTCTTTCCGGTTGTTGGAGGGTAGAATTTGTAACCTTTATCTCAATTCCACCTTGATTATTCGGCCTCAATTACACAAATATGTGTTTTATCAATCCCATAATGGTAACATTCATCCGGGGGCTCAATTCTAGCATGTTAGACTCCAGCATCTCTAAGTATGTGGGCCTCGCATCATATTTTTACGTCACGCGCAAGATGTGCAAGTCCGAGTCAACCTTATCATCATCAAAGGTTACATTTTTTGCTTCTTTAATCCTATTCACAACACACTTAAATTACCAAGAGGTGAATCCAAATGATAGCTTGCACCAAGGGCTCATCTCCCCATCCCTCATTCTGAACTATGTAAGGTTGTAGTGTTGCATCACTAAAAAATTCTCTTGCTCCCTAACCTCCATAGGAAACTCACACAAAATGTGTCACTCATTCTCAAAATCCCCACACAACTTGTTATACCACTTATCAATTATGGCCTTATAAATATTTTAAATTGTTTGATCACAAGTATATATAGTGAATTGCATTGTGGGGGACTTATTCATAGGTGGGTAAACCCACATATCATCGTTTGGACCATCTAGAACTCTAATCTCACATAATATGGTGAGAATTAGGATCAATCCCCAAGTTGTTTTCACTCCTTCTTTGTTCTTCACCCTCACCTCTTCAATAATTCCATCACCAACATATTCTATAATGTTTTAGTGTGCCTTGTTCACCATTTTGTGTGCAAATGTAAAATAAATCCTCATGCACCCTATACATGATCCAAATGTATAAATGTGTAGGATTCATGAAGAAGGGTAGTTCAAAAATTTGCAGGACTCTAAATTTTTCCAAGTTATTCCGTACTGATTCATCGACCATTACTTGTCCTTCCTCATTTGTTTATGGCATCTCCCACAACATGTCTTCCTTCAAAGTCCCTTCATTCTCTAGAGCTCTGTGGTTTTACTCATTGATTTTACACTTGGGAAGTTGAGACTTCCAAGTCTGAACCCTAAGTACTCCAGGTGGGTACTACATTTCTAAGTACTCCAGGTTCTCTTATGGAAATTTCTTAAATTAAAGACCATGTGAAAATAATGATCATGCCATATAACGTGAGGTACCTGTTATCCAAAATTCACCCTCAAGGTAATTTTAATAACATGCATCAAATTATTCAGTCCTAAGTAAGTAAGATTGATTCGAGGCCCAAAATCATGTTTTTCAGGGTCCCCTCGGCCTTTTTCTAACTCTTCCATCCAAGAATAAATCCCAACGAGTTAGAGAAAATGGAAAAAATGCAAAAATAAGGTTGCAGGACTGTTTTAAAGAATTTTGGGTTTGAAGGGTTTGGGTCGTATTGAGGTTCGTCGTACCAAGCTTGGGGCCAAAAAAGTGAGAAAATCAGCTAAGTTGGACATTCCTTTTTTGCCCCTCCCTTCTTCTCTTTGGCAGGTGAATTTGTGGAGTTCAAACCTCCCATTTAAAACTGTAATACAACTTTGCCTCTTGGCATTTTGTAGTGTATTGTATCAATGTTTGGAGAAAGTAATGCATGTCTGTGGATGATTCTCAACCCTCTCTGTGTTCATTTGCATCCTCCTGATCTTTCACTGCAAATTTTGTTATCTGTGCATGATCTTGCATCACATTTTAATGGTTTGTGTTTATTGGCAAGATAGGTGTTCTTCATTCCTCGGTTCATAACCTTTGTTATTTTAGGTTTATTTTTATGCATCTTCTTACCCTGTCTCCTTGGCAAGTTAGATTAGATTTTGAGTAAACCCTCTGCATTTTTTCTTCGTGTGCATCTGAACAGAGGAATAGGAACCCGCCTTCATCTGGAGAGCTTTTCCGATTTCATAAGGTCCCACACTTGGGAAAAGCTCCATGTTATGTAATCACACTGAGAGTCTCAACCCATCGAGTTACAGACACTCAGGGGTGTTGTGATTTGGTGATAACAGTACCCACCTTTCTCTCCCACACCAACCTTTTAGAGGATACCCTCAGCCATGCTAATTTTTATAATATATGATGATTTTTTCTCTTGTACCTGATCCACCCCACACAAAAAGTATGTGTGGTCCTCTTCACATGAATTCAATAGATAGTAAGCATCTTTCTACATTTATATGTGCTTATTACAACCAAACAAAGAACTAAATTGAAAAATCATAGAAATGATTTAAAGTAAACACATGAAATGGAAATCTAATATAATTGGTAACATTTCCTTATTTCAAATAGTAATAAGCCTTATTTATAGTTGGGCTTCATCATACTCCCATTCAAGTAACCGGCCAACATGGTTTCATCCAACACCTGTAACTGACAAGCACCTGATTCAAGTATCTTGCTTACTATAAAAGGTCTCAACCAATGCACTTTCAAGTTTCCTGGGTGGTGCGTGAACTTGGATTCATAGAGAAGGACCATATTTCTAACCTCAAATGTCTTATTCTTAATGTTCCTATCATGTCATGCATTTTGTCTCACCTTCTTAGTCTTCTAGATCCAATGCACAATGGTGTGTCGCTCATCTAATTTCATGTCAATACACTCTTCCACAACTTTCTCATTAGTAATTCCACCTGTGTGTGTAATACCCATGCATGGTAACATGAATTCAATATGTAATACAGCCTCCGCGCCAAACACCAAATAAAAAGGTGTGGCCTTATTCAATATTTTATAAGTGGTTTTATAAGCCCAAATTACAATCGACACTTTTTGTTGGGCCCCTGATATATCTACCAAGTCATAAAGGTGCATAAGCACGCGTAGCTAGAGAAATCGCATTGGACAAGGTGTGCAGTGCAGGGTTGAAAAGGGGTTTTTTGTAGAACCTAGGATGTGCGCTAACAAACCAGAATTCAGGACTTAGCCATTTTTTCCTTTTCAGGAAAAAATCATGAAAAGCATGTTCCAAATGGATAAGATTCCAACCTAGTGACTGGGTGACCTGGAAGGAATATACTCTGTGAGAGAAGATCCTAAAAGGTCATCATGACACGGAGTAGTGGGCGCAGGCCTGGAAAAGCATGCGTCGGGGATGATTCACACATTGACACTTGGTGCCAGATCTGAGGCCATATAAGATTTTGTTAGCACTTCAGATGCCTATATATACGCGCGCCCATGGTAGAGAAAAGAGACACAAGTTAGGAAGCAGAGCTCTACAGAATTACTGCATGAACTAGGATATAATTGGGTAGATGGATATAGGAAAGGATGTATTAAGAGTTTGGGGATATAAAATTTTTTTTGAGAACCTACATGTATGGATCCAGATATGGTGCATGACTGTGGTCTGCCATTCTATGATGTTTTATACTAAGCATTAGATGAATATGATAAGGTTACTAATTGTACTAAATCAAGATCTCTTTTCTATCATCATCTGCATCTTTTCTTTATAGTCTTTGTTCTTTTATGCTCATGAACCATGTTTAAATTCTAAGTCTCTTGCAGATTTATTACTTCTAAGTTCTATTAAATATGTCAAGCGCTTGCTGTTGAAATGACTGAAAGGGTATAGAAGCCATTCTGAGCTCTATGGCTTTTCATGTCTCTTAAAACACCAAGTAAATATCATGAATGATGGTTCCACTAGACTCACATAAAGGAGAGACTTGGCTCCCTCTCGCACACCTCGGGTGAGTGCCCAGTGCCCACTGGGTGATAGGATAGCATGCATGAGGTTCCCTTGTTCTTTGGTGGGAACAAAAATTACTACATCTTGGTTCTGTTGCCGGGACCTCTTTTTGAAGCTATAATGGAACATGGCATACATCATGATCTATGCAATAAGTGATGACGTAGTGGTTAACACTGGAAGATGTTGAAGATTGATTTAAAAGCACAGAGGATGAATTTACTCAGAGATTCAATACTAGACCTAAGTTTAATGTGTGAAGATGGGTGGAATACAATCTCTATCATGAGTTGTACAAAACCTTTTTATGTTGTTTCCTAGTAGATCTATTTGAATGGATCTCAGCTTACGCATCTAGATCAAGGTGGTACTATAAATCACACCTTTAGACCCAAGAAGCATACCAAATCTTACAAGATTTTGACCTGACGTGGACCCGTGCTATAGATCATTGGTGGGAGTGTTGGCTAGTTACACTCTAGAGTATGCAATTTCCACATATTCATGTCCAAAAGTTGCTAAGTTTGAATTTTTGTGGGAGCCCAGAGGATCATTTCTACGTGTTATTCCCCTTGTGATCAAAATATTCATGGTAACCATGAGTTTAGAGGCATTTCCAATGGCCAGCTAAACCATCCTGAGTGATTTGTGAGGAAGCTAGGGTGGACGAGGATGGCTAATATAACGACTGAAAAGGAAAGAGAGGAGAGGTGACTCAAGTATAATGAAGCACGTGAAAGGGAGATTGATAGACAATTCAGGGTTGCAAGTGAGTTATGGAGCTAGACATGGTGGAGAGGAGTTGAGGTTCACGTGGAGGACATGGAACTAGAACAGTATGTGCTACCCCATATTAACAAGCGCGGGAGAGAAAACCCTTCAGCTTCCGATAGGAGTTCATTGCGTAGAGAAAGAAGAGTCGTTGGTGTGCATCTGACCCCACCTAGCGACCAAACCTTGGTGGTTGGTTTTTTCAAACAAGGGAAAATTATAGTTGATCCATTTGACATCGGTGGTGGCAACCGATTGGCACCCAGGAGATATAACTTCTCATTTGGGACTTTTATGGCTACACACACTATTTCGGTATTTGGTGGAATGTTTAGACAAGGCACATATATAATTGGTTTTGGGAGTGTATCAAGAAGTGGAGGAAATACGACTAGGAGTGGCACTATCTCACAAACTATTGGCACAGAATTCGGTGGAATGACAAGGACATTAGGCACGATGAACACAAGCCCTTGCCAAACATGGGAGGATCTGAAGGTAGAAGTGATGGATCTGGGGGCTCAGGATCTAGTGGGTCTAGCAGAGGAGTAAATACCAAAGGAAACCAAGGAACTAGGTCGGGAGGACAAGGGCCTCAGCCACCTCCTCAAGTTTTCTTTGAGATGTCTTTACACTTACCAAATTATAGAGGGATAGAAGATGTTATGGAGAACGTACATAAGTGCGAGCTGATATGGTGCGCGAAGGGGATCACAACCCCGGAGGTGAAGGCCAGTCAATTTACAATGACAATGCAAGGGCACGCGCATAGCCGGTATAGAAAATATGACCCCCATCAAACTATTATGGATTATACCACATTAAATAATGCATTCTTAACGAAGTTCCACATAGCTGAGTTTGAACAGAAGAGCATCAGCTCTCTCAAGGAAATCTAGCAAGCAATGGTAGAGAGTGTGTGGGAGTATGATGTGCACTTTACAACTCTTATGTCTAAATTTTATTATGATATCCACCCTTCACAGCATGCTTAATGGTTTGTTGGAGGGTTGATCACACCCTTTAGAAGGGCCTTGTCTCATAAAACATTCACAGACCCACGCGAGGCACTAGAGGTTACTTTGCATGCTGAGGTAGTTGGAAGTGTTAACACTGGCATTAGCCCATTTTTGGAGGCTCAAATTTCTGCCATGGCTAAGCAGCTGGAGAAGTTATCTACAAACACGGTTCCAGAGACTCACAGTGGGATGTGGTGTAAAAATTGTGACGTAGAAGGTCACACAAAAGATAATGGTGGGATATGTACTCAAAAAGTGGTACACGCCATAGCAGTAAATTGTGAAATATATCATGGGGACCATGATGTAAGTAGGAGCCCCTTGTTGTAGTGCGTGATCCACAAGAGAATATCTTGTTATTGTAATATATGTACCTCAACCACACATGACACCAAGGATTGTAGGCTAATTGACCAGATTCATGATGTAATTGACCTTGGTGTGTGTCAGACTACAATTTCCAGTAGTTCCAAAGGAGATGAATGTTGGTATAAAGAGAGTGGAGATGGAGGTGCGCGTGGAAGAGGGTTTCGGGGTCATGCTAAAAGTGGTGGAAGAAGTGAGTTCCAGTGTGGAACATGTTTTAATTGTGAATCCATAGATCACTATAAGTGTGAGTGCTCAGAGCTCCTGCAGTGTTCATGATGTGGAAAAAAACATAAGTATGAAGAGTTCCCGTAGTTATATGACCATATGAGCCAGCAGCAAAATAAGGACAAGGGTGTTACCATGGTGAAAATTAAGAAGGCCGACACATAGTGGCTCCCACGAGTAATACATGAGTCGGAGTTAGAGCATGTTATGGTGACAACAAGGCAAAAGTCCATGCACGCAAAAGAGGCACCTAGACAAAGGACTCTAGTGTCAAGGGAAGAAGTAGTGCATGGGAAGTATCTAGACCCCACTCACCAGAAGGAGGTCTACTAAGAGACCATGGATGTCATCTGGAGCTTACAAGGTGAGATCCAGTGCTTAAAATATTAAAATAGGAAAGAGGAGCAAAGAAGAGCTATGGAGGCACCAAAGGATGACCTGGATGAAGTTAAGGAAGTGTGTAAGATGTTGAGGTAAGAGAATGTTATTCCCTTGCTAGGAGCATGGCTGAGAGAGAAGGTACCACACGTTGGAGAAGATTGTGAGAGACAAGTCTTGCATGTAAACCTTCTGCCTCATAGCCTTGATTATGAAAAGGAGATCACATTGAATGCGGTGGTGGATGGATGGCTTCTCAGCAACATACTCATTGATAAAGGCGTTCAGGTCAACATTCTTACTTTGGATGCATGACATCAGATGGGAAGACCTACATTATGGCCATCTTTGAATGTGTTTTATATGGAAAATAAAACAAAAATAATGCCCATAGGTGTCTTGAAGGATGCGTCCATTACCATTTAGGGAGCTAGGTTCACTAGGGACTTTGAAGTCTTGGCATTCACTGAGGTAGATAACTTCCCAGTGTTACTTGGGCGCCCTTGGTGCTATAAAAATAATGCAGATCTCTAGTTTAACAAGGGCTACATAAGTTTTGAAAACAAAGAGGAACAGGTCATTATAGCCCTTGCTGATGGAAAGTCCACACCCTATACTGAACCCCTGGGAGAGGAAGTCCTGGACAGAATATACATGCACTCTATAAGAGATCCAGAGACCATCCATCCTACAAAGGGAGTCTTCTAATTTGATGATGCTCAATCTATCAGTGATACTACTAGTATAGCATGTGATAATTGGGTGCATGAGACTTATGAATTGGTCAGAAAACATTTAAAAGGATCTATGACCAAAGTAACCATGGCACGTACAATCTAGTGCCTAGGAGGAAAGAAAGTAACCAAGTATTCTAGAGATGCATACCTTGAGGTCTTTTTTAGAGAAATGGAAGCTTAATGGAAGGAGGATGAGCAATGAGGGATACTGAGGTATGTTTTGATAGGAACAAAAACAAGGTTGTGGTATGCACATAGTGATAACTTGTTAGAGTGGCACAAAGTTAGGATTGCACTCACTGTTTGATTCTCCATAAGCAATATACCTACCACTATCAAGGATTACAATGGCAATGCACCCACTTCTTCCCATATCCAGGTTTATGAGAGGGTTTGGGGGGAAGGCGTGGAAGCTTTACCACCATCCCTTTGGGTGCACAAGTTGTATTCGACACTACAAGGTTGTGTGTGCGCTTGGTACATACACTCAGAAACTAACCGTCAGATAGAAAATTGGCAAGAGGTAGCGGCTGATCTTGTTCACACCTTTGAGTATCTAAGTACCAAGCCACTAGTTGATAAGGCATTATAGGATATCAAGCACCTTACTCTAGGGGATTACACCATGGCAGAAGATAGGCTACTAGATTTACTTGGTGGACCTATTTTGGAAGCGTGATTTGAAGAAGAAGAACTAGAAGACATACAGTTTGAGCATGCATGTGCTGAAAAAGAGAAAGGGAAGTTAGTATAAGTAATTAATGGAGAAGATGTGGAAGGCCTAGATGTTGACCATTCAGTCAGAATGCATGAAGTAGTTGATAGTGCAGATGCATGTGTGTGTGCTTATCATGAACCTCTAAAGATCAAGAAGGTTAACATTGGCTCGGAAGAAGATCCCAAGGAAGCTATCATTGGAGACTACTAGTCAGACAAGGAAGTATCAAAGATCATCGATCTCTTGCACAAATTTGAGGATTTTTTCCCATGCGGGTACCATGAACTGAAAGGTGTCCACCATTCCTTAGGGGAAAAGAGGATAAAGCTGAAGGATGGTGCGCACCCGGTCAAGAAAAGACCCTATCGGATGAATCCCAATATGTGCATAAAAGTAAAGGAAGAGTTAGAAAAAATGATAGCATCTGGCATCATTGAAGTTGTAGAAGAATCAGAATGGATAAGTCTAATGGTAATTAGCATAAAGAAGGATGGACAGATTAGGATATGTGTATATTATAGGGAGCTGAACACTGTTTGTATCATAAATCCTTTTCCAACCCCCTTCACTGAAGAAATTTAGGAGTCACTAGGCGCGAGGTATATTCCTTCATGGATGGATTCTCGGGATATCACCAGGTGAGGATTGCCAAGGAGGACCAAGAAAAGACAACTTTCTCCACCGAGTGGGGGATTTTTGCATATATGGTCATGCCCTTTGGGTTGAAGAATGAGCCCGTTGTATTTTCGTGTATAGTTGTGCAAGAATTTCAGGACTTCATCTACAAGTTTCTTCAGGTCTATTTAGATGATTGGAAGGTGTATGGATTGGTCAGGGACCATTGTGATAACTTGAGATTGATGTTTGGGAGATGTCGATAGTTGAGGATATCCCTCAACATTAAGAAGTGTATTTTTACAACTCCATTTGGGACGTTTCTAAGACATATCATATGCAAAGAGGGCTTGCTGGTTGATCCCACCAAGATTGTGGTTATGGTGGGATTGGGGGAACCTACTAGCCAAAGCATCGTGCGTGGATTTTTTGGGAACATGGGGTACTACTGGAAGTTCATTAAGGGGTATGCCAAGATCGTCACACCTTTGGAAATATTACTTAGACATAAGAGTGCCTTTCAGTGGGGAGAAGTGTAGTAGAGGGCATTTGACACTTTGAAGGATAGGCTTATCACCGCACCTATTTTATAGTTCCCTTCTTAGGATAAGCCTTTTCATGTCCACATAGATGCCTCTAGTATAGAAATTGGGGTTGTTCTTGCATAACTAGGTGAGGGAATTATGGATCACCCCTTGTGTTTTGCAAGTAGGAAGTTGACACCAGCAGATCAGAATTATACGACGACTGAGCGTGAAGCATTGTCAATGATCTATGTGCGTCACAATTTTAGACAATATCTACTAGCAAATCCTTTTATCTTCTACACTGATCATATGGCCTTGAATTATTTGGTAAAAAAAGCTGTATTACAGGGGCACATATGTCGTTGGGTACTCTTATTTCAAGAATTTGAATTCACAGTAATAGTGAAACCTAAAAACAACAATTGTGGGCCAGATCATTTATCAAGGATTGATTTAGGAGAGGACGTGTAGAGCATCGAGGACACTATGTCAAACACGTAACTATTCAGGTTGTAGTGTGCACCCTCAGAGTTAGAAGAAATTGTTATATTTCTCAAGGAAGGTGTGGCTCCTAAAGGAATGCAAGCACTAGAGAGAAAGAAGTTAGCCATTTGTGTCGTGCCCTATATGTTAATAAATGGAGATTCGTATAAAATGGGTCATGATGAGGTTTTGCACCAGTGCATTTTGGAACATGAGCATGTGGCTATCATAGAAGAAGCCCATGGTGGAATTTTTAGAGGGCACTATGTGGGGAATGCAACCGCGCGGAAGATTTTGACCGCAGGACTATGCTGGGAGACAATTCACCAAGATTGCATTGAGTTTTGTAAGGCTTGTGACCATTGCCAGCACCTTGGTAAACCTAGAAAAAGGGATGAAATGCCCTTACAACCCATAGCCAGTGTGGAGCCCTTTGAAAAGTGGGCAATAGACTTTGTTGGGCCAATCTCACCGGCAGCACGAAGGACTAGCTCAAGGTATATTATTACATGTACTGATTATCTGATAAGATGGGAACAGGCTACACCCACTAAGGATAGTACCATAGCTACGGCTGCTAGGCTTCTATGGGAGAACATAATCGGTAGGTATGGATGCCCTTTAAGATTGACAAGTGATAGGGGCACTCACTTTCTAAATTAAACCATCAGGATACTGCTGGCATAATTCATGGTGGCACATCACAAAACCACCCCTTATCATCCTCAAGCAAATGGAATTACAGAGGCATTCAAAAAGATTCTAAGTCACACATTGACTAAGATATGTGATGTTGGTAGGCAGGACTGGGATCATAAGGTCTTATCCATTCTTTGGGTATACAGGATAACTTACAAAAGATTGAACAAGGGCACACCATTTCAATTGGTGTTTGGCATGGAAGTAGTCCTATCAGTTGAGTTTATATTACCATTATAGTGTATAGCACACACAGGGGGGTTGGATGATGAACAAGTGCTGGAAGAAAGAATTGATTAATTAATTAAACTAGATGAGAGGCACACACTAGCTAGATTGAGCCAAAAATTTGAAAAAGCTAAGTAAAAGGCATGGAATGACTGACATATTAAAAAAAAGAAGTTTGGGGTTGGGAAAATGGTATTATTATATGATTCAAAAATTTTGCACCATCCTAGGAAGTTGAAGGTACATTGGTTGGGTCCTTATGTAATCTCATACATCCTTGATTCAGGTGAGTGCCAGTTACAAGTACTGGATGGGAAAAAATTACCTAGACACTTCAATGGGAGTAGGCTGAAGCCCTACTATAAATAAGGCTTCTTGGTGTTTGTAAATAGGGTAGTTTTACAAGTTAGTTTAGAATTTCCTTCATGCTTTTTGTTCCTTGTGTTTCCCTTTCATGTTTTTGTTTTTTTCTATGCCTTGGGTGCTAGTAACCTTATTATTATTTTTGAAGTTATGAATGCGTAGAGGATTGTGCATCATTTTAGTGTGGGGTAAGTGTTATCCAAAATTCACCCCCCAAGGTTAATTTGATAACATGCATCAGAATTCTCAAGTCCCAGGAAAATGGATTGATTCAGGGCAAAAATCATGTTTCTAAGGTCCCCCTCAAATTTTTTCCAAGTCCCCCTGTCCGAGAAAAGGAAAAGAGCAAGCTCTGCGGAAACGTTAAAAAAGTGGCAAAAACAAGCTTGGAATAGGAAAAATCGTGAAAAGTAGCTAAGTCCCAGTCCTCCGCATAAGTTGGAACAGTTGGGACATCAAGGCGCGAATCGGCCGAAAACCCTCTAGGCGGCCCGCAAAGCAAAGGGGACATCTTGGACAAATGGATGCGAAAGGCGCAAACCGCCCAGTTCGGCCAAAAAGGGGAACTTTTGCAAAGGAACAATCGGGGCCGTCGGGACGCGTGGGACGAGGAAAAGCCGGTTCGGCCGAAGGAGAAGAAAATCGACTAAGCTATCCAGGACAGTCTGGGACGCGAGGACGCGAAGGACGCGAAAAGGCGAAGCGGCCGAGACCAAAGGAAGCCCATGGTTTGGGCTGAAATGGAAGAACTTCAGTCACTAGGACAGTCCGGGACAGTTGGGACAAAAGGGTGCAAAGGACACGAACCGGCCGGTTCGGCCGAAACGGGGAACTTCAGCACTGGGACATCCGGGACAAAGGGACACGGGGGAGGCGGATAGCCGAAGGAGCCAAAAGCCAACCAAGCAACGCCACTTGTCATTGGCCGAATGTGGGACAGGGAAGCCCATTTCGGGTGGATCGGAGGTTTCTGTCCCAAAAAGCACTGGGACATCTGGGACAAATGGACGCGGTGGGCGCAAAAATCTGGAAGACCCTAATACCAATCAAATCATGACACGTGTCACGAGGGAGAAAGTCCAGAGGTCAAAGGGTGAGGTTTCAAGCACTGACCCGAATCAACGAAATAGTGCCACGTGTCCAAGTTAAGGGCCCATAAGGAAATTTCAAAGGAAAGCCCACAGAAAGGTGGAGGAGAGAGAATTGCTCAGTGAATCAGTGCCTACCACATGTCATCCAAGTGGCAGAGCATGGGGAAAGTTCAAATATTTTTCCCGCCGACCTGTTTTTGCCTGTTTTTGCCCTAAATCTTCAGATCGACATATCTTTCGATCCAGAGATCGGATTTGCATGTTCTTTATATCAACGGAAATATTATGAAATTATATATGTGATTCTAGGGTTAATCTTGAATTTTAGTGTAGTTTGGAGAGAGAAAATTAAGAAACGCATCTGGCATGAAATAATGGACAGAAGTAATGCTTCAACAACCAACTTTAATGCAACAGACAGTTCACCACTTCTGTTAGACAGCCCACCGTTTTGCCAGGATCTGCAGCTTCTGCCATAATGAGATGATTTTAAATGCAACCTAGAAGTGGTTGGGTAGATTCTAGATTTCCTCTTTTTTCCCTCTCTCATTCTTTCTATATATTGTAAAGAGGAGCTTCTTTCAAAAAGTTGAACATTTTCTGTTTTTCTCCTCCCTTCTTCTCCTATCAGGTGAATTTGTGGAGTTCGAACCTCCCATTTGAAACTGTAATACGACTTTGCCTCTTGGCATTCTGTAGTATACTGTATCAATCTTTGGAGCAAGTAATACATGTCTTTGGATGATTCTCAACCCTCTCTGTGTTCATTTTGCATCCTTCTGGTCTTTCACTGCAAGTTATGTTATCTGTGCATGATCTTATATCACATTTTGAATGATCTATGTTTACTGGAAAGATAGGTTGTTTCTTCATTCCTCGATGCATCACCTCTATTAGCTTAGATTTATTTTTATGCATCTCCTTACCCCTATCTCCTTGGTAGATTAGATTAGGTTTCAAGCAAATCCTCTACATATTTCGTGTGCATCTGAACAGAGGAATAAGAACCAGCCTTCTTGTGAGAATCCTTTCTCACTTTTCAAGTCCCACACTTGGAGAAAGGATTCAATGTTATGCAATCACACTGGATGATAGTATGGTCAACCTAGAAACCTGACCAGCATCCAGGGGTGCTGTGATTTTGCACTAACAGTTTTGGCACGGCCAATGGGACCTAGAGGTCTCATTTTTATTGTAGCAGGGTTGATGTGCATCTGCTGCATTTTTCTTGCTTAAAATGAGCTATTATTTGCATATCTAGTGACTCCTAGGGGAAGAATCGATTGGTTTTAAGTACAGGCCTGAAAACTCATGAGAAGAATCACCACAAGGTCAAGAGTTGGAGAAGAAGAAGTGTTGTTTGAATACCTACAGTTATCTCCAAGAAGAAGGAAAAGAGGAAGAAGGGTTCAAAGGTCTCCATCTCCACCAAAAAAAACTCTCTCAACTCCTCCACCTGACAGGCCTTTCATTCAGTCAACAATGGTTTTAAGACCAATCAGAATGGCTCAGAACAATCCCTACGTCAACTTCACAGGCAGCAGCCCACTTGCTCTCAATGCACAACATCTAGTTCCTATTGCATC